>JAPYYX010000912.1:0-69840 GCA_030522605.1 Cremastinae sp. B BG-2022a
ATTTTAAAAGTACTTTTTCGAATATACTCAAAAATATAATAGCCTATATTAGATTATAATTACCTATATTTTCGAATACAGTTTTTTTCCGTATGGGCGTCGGACTCATTTTTTGTATTTTTTAAATTATATTACGTTATTACTCACTGGTATGTTCAAGCTTGCCTACGGAAGTGCTGTTCCATGGCATAAATAAATATCATTTATTCATTTTATAAATTCATATTCAAAAGTCAAAAAGATCGATGCGGACGAAGGACACGAATTCTCCGAGATTGAATTTGGCGACGATTTTGGCATTCCGATGAACTGGAAACTGTCCTCGAGGTCTCTGCCAGTGCGAACACATATGACACTTTAAAGTGGGGAAACGGAAGAAAAGGGAGGGCTCGCGATGATTGCACCATATCTGGGCGATGTCCGCACGATATTAAGAAAGGAAAAAAGGAAAAAAAAACGAGAAGATGGCGTGCGCACAAATGCGAGCGTGCAAGAATGAAGAAAATAAAAATGGAAATACGGTGAAGAAACGATCCGAGTGTGACG
Source organism: Cremastinae sp. B BG-2022a (assembly GCA_030522605.1). Classification (NCBI taxonomy): domain Eukaryota; kingdom Metazoa; phylum Arthropoda; class Insecta; order Hymenoptera; family Ichneumonidae; species Cremastinae sp. B BG-2022a. Next base: position 547 of record JAPYYX010000912.1, read on the forward strand.
GAGAGAGGAAAGGCGTCAGTCATTAGGTCGATTGTCGAGAGTCTTTGAAAAGAGATGATGCCCTCGGGACGCGAGACTGATGCCAATAGGCGAGATATTTATTATTGTCGCGTGAAAGCGAGATGAGGACGCAGAGTGCAACAATCACCAGGCGTGAAAACAGAGGATAAAAGAGGGAAAAAAAACGGTGAATATGGAAGGAAAAAAAAAGAACGGGGAGAATAAATTCCAATGCGGATAGAGTCGATTGTGCGGTCGAGAAGTATGAGAGATTTAGAGCGAAGCGCCATTTTTTACCGCCTGGACCCGAATGATAGTGCCGAGAAGAGGAAAAAAAAAACGTAAATGAATGCGCGTGTATTTCTGGGCACAAAGCGCAGGAGGCGGGGAAGAAGCAGACCGCGCTCTCTCGGCAACAAGAGATTAGAATTATTGCAGCACAACGAAGCCACGGAAAAGAGATAATGCAACCACTTCGTTTACAACGTTATAGTAACCGCGAGAGAAAATATTCTCGAGTGTACTTATCGTATCTTTCACCCCTTCGTAACCTTCTTTATATTTTTTTACCTCCAAAGCTCGGGGCTTCCACTTCGTTTTCTTATTTTATCTTTTTCTTCATTTTCCTTCCTCCTCCCAGATCCCATGAAACGTTCCTGGGTTAATTATGTTCAAGATTTCACATTTTACTCACGAAAGTTCCATTGCTCGGTCGGAGAAAAAAAAGTAATCGAGAAAAAGAAAAATATATTTCACGAGCTTGCGCGTACCTCGAACGAAACGCTAGGCAGCGGAATTTGCTACTCCCAATTTGCGCACTCTTTCTTGTTTCCCGGAAAATAACATTTTTTTTTCATTCTCTGGTTGGTTGGTCCCGTGCAAGCATTTCTTAACAATTAATTATGTTCATTCAGAAAACATTTTATTCCTATGTAAATGCGTTGAATTTTTTCTTCACGAAGTGTTTTGATAGTTTTTTCTTTTCATTTCCTGGCTGCACATCTAAAATAATATTAAAAGAAAATATTCGGGAAAAATAACACGGAAAACTCGGAAAATTCATGTAAAATTGAAGAGATATCGAACCGTCGAGCTTTCGACGAAAATTCCTATAACAATCGTATTTTTGTGGAGTGGCGGAAAACGAGTCTGGAGAGTTGGAAAGAAAAATATAAAAGTTCGTTTTTCCATGAGAAAAATTCAGTGAAAGAATCGCAGTTTCTAGAGTGCCCTCGCGCGAATTCACACGCGTTCTCTCTTCTTTGTTTTTTTCCCATTCATCTGGGTTCGTGTATAATTTACGCAGTGGCATTACCATGTAGCGTGCATCTCTCTGGGTTTTCCATACGACGGAATTATTAAAAATTTAGTGCCAAAAAATGAATAAAAATATCTTCAGTAAATGCAGCAAATGAAAATGTTTTTCGTGTAACGTTAATAAATACGGACCCTGGGCAATTCTCGTACGCTTTATTTATACGTCACGGTATTTTCCGCAAGAGGTTGAAACATCGAATTTCCTGAATCGTTTTGTCGAGAATAATTGAATTTTCTTGAACAAGATTACGGGAATAGGTCACGAATTCGGCGTGACCCAGAAAACGTCAATTTGCGTCATTTGGACAGTGGGAAGTTCTCTCTCGCAGATTAAAGTTTCCAGCCAAATATATAAATTTGTTTCCACGTTCGTGTTTTGGCGTATCTCCGGGGAAAAGTGAGGGAGGAGGGGAGAGCGCGGGTGGTCTCGAGAGGGAAAAAAGGAATGAAAAAGCGAAGAAGATGGAGAGCGAGGCATCGGACCAGAGAGAGTTCAGAGTTCAACGAAAAAGAAGCGACTCGCCAAAATTTCTTGAACAAAAGCGCAGTGGGCAGAAGAGCCGAATTCATGGTACGAAAGAGATAGAAAGAGAGAGAAAAACGTTCAAAGATTTCCGGGAAGTATATAATATGAGAGCTGGAAGAGCTCGAGCTTCCGGTCCGTCCGCGACGTTCAAAAGCTTCCCCGGTCCTCTATCATTATACACCCGAGACTAGAAGAGCGACATTTGAAAAATAAAAAGCGAGCCGTAAAGACACTGACGGCGAGAGAGAAAGAAAAAAATCACGAGGTGGAGACGAAATAGAGAGAGAAAAACTGTATCTAGAATTTGGCGAATCAACTTTTGGCTCTCTCTCTCGCTCCTGATAAAATCTCAGACAAAATCAGTCTATAAATTCGAAGCCAGGATTCGGTTTGTGTACAAAAAAAAAGCGCTGCGAGAGAGAGGAACAGAGGGACCTTCGAATTTTCTTCATCGCCGAAATTCCTTCGGATCTGAACGTGGAGGGATAAAAAAATCTACAAGTGGTGCAAAAAGGAGGAATTCTTTTTCATAAATAAGCAAAGTGCAATTTGTGAATTCCAAAAACTTCTACGGACGTGGGACGAATGCGAGAGCTGAAGATTTATCCGGGATGATTTCGCGCAGTAGGCCAGGGAGGCTTTCGGCTCTCGAGAGAAAGAAAAGAGAAGAAGAGAGAGAGGGAAAATGAGAATGAAAGAAGAGAAGCGAGAGAACATGGGAACAGGACGATAGGAATTCGGAGGTTGCGAGTAGCGGGGAGAAGGAGCGAAAAAGCGAGAAAGAGAGAGAAAAATTTATGCGAAGTTTGCGAGGCTAACGAGGGCGGGCATTCGAGTCTCCCAAAGAGAGACGAAGAAACGGGCTCTCCCACAGAGAAAAAGCGAAAGAGAGATAGAGAGAGAGAGAAAGGGAGAGAAAAAGAGAGAGATCAAGGGAGTACAAGGTGAAGCTGGACCAGCATGAAAATATACAAGATAGTGCAAGGGGGTCCGAGTGTGAGAGAATGAAAGAGAGCCGAGGGGCGCGAACGACGATATACCTGTACGTATACGTACACGAAAAACTCGACTGTACTAATGTTGCCTGGTACCTTGCGGAGTCAGAAGGCGGGAGAGTGAAAAACAGAGAGGGAAGAAGCACGGACGAACGGAGTAGAAAAAGATAAATTAGAGGAACCGAAGGGAAGAAAGGGAGAGGGAAGAAAAGGCGCCGCGACCACGAGTCGAAAGGTACGGAGAAAGAGATGAGGTAAAAGAGGGGCGCCCGGTCTCCTCTGGCTTAGGCCAAACGGTGGGAGCAAGAGTCGGGCTGCGAAGAATAATAATGAGTCTCACAAGTGAGGAGGAAAGAAGGAAAAGCGACTATTCTTTTTTACCAAAATTTGCATTTTTCAGGTCTCCCTTTTGCCTATGAATTTTACATTATTTTCTTCGCGGGGCTTCAATTTGTAAAAATAGTTTCGGTGCATTATTGACATTTTGGTGAATATTTTCTCAGCTGCAAATTTCATTTCGGATAAAAACTAAAAAATTCAATGCTCAGCAACTTCGATCGGCTAATTTATTTAATTGGAGTGAGAAAATGCGACATCACAAAAAATTTATTAAATTTTTATTATTCGATTTTGATTTAGACGCTGAATGAAGTAAAAACTTGGATAAAGGCCAAGTATTTAAAAAAACACAGGAGGATCTTAAATTCGAGCGGGAGATCTGCTAGAAAATCCGATGAAATATTTGTCTTTCTCGAAAATATTTGACGAGAGAAATTTTGCTGAATCGGCGAGGTGGGAAGAGGAGGGAATAATTCGCGTGGTGGCCTTTTCTCGACTAAAAATCGATGTCCCGAGAGGTACAGAAGCAGAAATATAAAGGCGTGCGACCAGAACGAAAAAGACTTTGTTCCTTCTCCTCTCGTGCTCTTCTCTCTCGCTGGCCCTCTGGGAACTGCTGCGAATAATAATGAGTATCGAGGAACTCGAGTGAAGAATGAGGATGGAGAATGAGGAGAATGAAGGACGAGGGCACCGTCCAGCCCTTTTTATTCCTACCCTCCCTTTCTCTTTTCTTCCTTCTCTCTCTCTCTCTCTCTCTTTCTCTCTTATTCTCCCCTCCCACTTCTCTTTCCCCTCGACCAATTCGCACACCTATGAAACAGATAGAGTGTGGCAAATCTCCGCATTACAAACGAGATCCCAGTACATGACGTGTATGAGAATTTATCGGTTATATCCATATACTGTTGATCTCGAGTACACTTTGAACAAAAATTTTTTTAATTTCTACTTTGGTACTTTTTCTGAATTAATTATTCAATATATTTTGTTATTTTATTGTATAATTTTTGTTGTCAAACAATTTAAAATTTGTTTATCATATCGTTAAGGCATTTTAAAATCTTTATCTCGAAAAATGATGTTAATGATAATGCTTTGTCTTCCATTCATGACTGTAGTTTTAAAGTTTACGGTAATGAAATATTTTTAGAATTTCGGAGATAAGATTCTGGAGGCAAAAATGTTGGCGACCTCGAAGGCAGTTTCGCAACGTTTGGGAGCATCGGGAATACTTTTGCCGAATATTGTATTACACGAGGCGAGGAGGTGTATGTAAAATACGCGGGAGAATCCGGCGAGGATAAAATGTATACACGTGTATATATGGACGAGGATGGTCCGATCTAACGATCCTTGCGGATCCTGGGCAGGAACGGACACGCACGGGCTCGCGCGGGAACCACCCCGAGGCGAACTTCTTCGCGCATCGGCGAGAGGCCAAAGGCCACACGGAATGCAGACACGTAACGCACGCAGAATGTTCAGAGGAGAGTCAAAAAAAAAAGAGAATCGGGAAGGAGGAATAAAAAGAGAAACATCTTTCTCTCTCTCTCTCTCTTTCTTTTTTTTCTTCGCTAAAACTTCATTCTTTCTCGCGCCAAATTCTTCGCTACAGTGTGCGCGTCCCGACATTCGAGACGGCGCGATAATCAAAGTAAGACTTTTCGGGTTCCCCGGGAGAAATTATTAGTCGAATCGTAACTCCGGATCGTGAGAGACCGAGGACCCCCCTCGGCGAGCCCAACCGCACTCGGGATCCAAACGAGAAAAGAAAAAAAGGGAACACCGAGAGAAAAAAAGATCTCTTGTCTCGTAGATCGGAGGCTTCGTCAACAGGCCAGACGGCAGTCTCAATCTTCCCAGTCATTCATTCTTTTCTGCTCTTCCTCCTTTTCCCCCCCTCCTCCTCCTCCTCCTCTTTCTCTTCTTTTTTTTCGACAAGTCTGCGGTATTTCTTTCAATCTTCTTTCTCTCAAGGTGTTTTCCGCAGCCTCTGAATCACCTTTCAGGGAAAAAATCGGAATAATCGATACGCGTTTTTCGAATCACATTTCTCACGAATATCGTTCGTTTTTATTTTGTTTGTTCTTTTGTCGTTAGATATTTCTTATTTTTATTTTTTTATTTCTAGTTTTATTAATGCAGTTATTATCTACTTTATGATTTAAAAAATTTTTTTTTGAACGTTTATCTCGAGCGAAATTTTTTTCGGGTTATCGCTTTTTATCGCAACTAAACGCGACCGAACGATTTCTCGTTTACAAGATCGCGCTCTTTCGTCACCGATATTTTGGATCCTTGTGTTTCGAGCTCGCGAGAATGCCACTGCGTTTTTTCAGACTGTCCCGTGGCCCGGGAGCGAGAGAGAGAGAGAGAGAGAGAGAGAGAGAGAGAGAGAGAGAGAGAGAGAGAGAGAGAGAGAGAGAGAGAAAGAAATCGAAAGCTCTCGGCTCGAACAGGTTTCGGGGGACACCGAGTCCGGAGAGAGGCGCCCGCAAAACGAAATAAAAAGAAAAGGAATTTCAGAAAAAAGGATTAAAAAAACGGCGAGTGAAAAAGTGGCGAAAAAAGAAACGGAAAAATGGCCGCTACGGTCTTTTTTATCCGCGGATCCAAGAGCGAAAACGTTCCCGATTCCCATTCGATCTCCAGTGTCGAAACGAGTCATGAAAGCAGCGACTCTTGCGCGAGTATCGTTCATGCGATATCGCTTTTCCCGATCGAAAAAAGGACTTGAAAATCTCCAACGGCGAACTTCGCGTTCGGCCCTTCTCACTCTCAACCCCCCTCGAGAGAGAATTTCGCCTGGTACGTGACGGGAACCGAGACAATTCGACAGAGTCACGTTCAATTTTATCGCTGGACATTTCTGTTTTTTATTTTTTTATTTTATTATTTCTGTTTAGTCTCCGGAATGGAATTTTTGGAGGACTTTTCGAATTGACGTCATTTTCAAAAGATTTATAGGATCCTAAAGTCAAGTTTTATTTTCGAATTTCTTTTATAAAAATTCTCGAAAAATGCCAACTTTTTTCAAACAGCATAAAAATGAACCATGAATCAGATTTTGAGTTAATAAATTCTGAATTTAAAACTCTTTGATGTGAATTTATCGAAAAATAATTTTTTTTTTCGCAAATATAGAGATTTTTCGATCGATTCCCGCACAGGTCTTGACAAGTTTTGGAGGCTAGCCGAAATAAGACGGGTCAGCAGGCGTGTGTTGGTTACATACATCCAGTTCTCGGGTACCGTGTCGCCCGGGGTCCTCTCACGCGCCTTCGCGCGCCGAACGAACCGTGTGAAACTTTTAATTAAGAGGCCCACGCGCGCCCCCGGCTTTGCGAGATCTTCTTCTCTCTTTTTTTTCCTCCTCTTTTTCTTATTCTCTCTCCCTCTGTATCGAACCTCGCGAAACTGGACTCGATGAGATTCTCCGAACGAGCGTGTATTCTGCACCCGAGAACCGGCAGCGAAATCGCCGTTGCAGAAATAACCGAACAACTATTTCAAAAGTATCATTTTGTTCCTAACTTGATTCAAATACAAAAGAAGCAACGAAAAATTAAAAATTTGAAAAAATTGACTAATTCGAATTATGTGAATATATTTTTTTTTATACTCTGATAAATATATTACTTGGCGTCAAGACACTGCCGTGTCTTTATTAGATGGTTCCTGTTATCATATTTTAAGAGCAATCGGGACCACACGTGACCACCCAGATTTCGTAGGTCCCGGATTTCTCTCTCAAAATCGAATAATTAAACCTGAAAAAATTACAATATATTCCTTTCGATCCCAAGAATTTGCCTCTGGTCCAAATTTTCATGGGAATTTACATATTAATTAATAAAAAAAATAAACAAACAACGAGGGCGTCTCCCGTGAGAAAGCTGTTTTCCGACCTTTGTTTATTTTTACATTAATCAATGAGTAAATTCTCATGAAAATTTGGACCATCGGCAAATTCTTGGGATCGAAAGGAATATACTATAATTTTAGAAAAATCACAAGAGGTCGGCGCGAGTGAAATTTTTTCTCTACAGATTTCTCCCTTAATATCGAAAAATTCAGCTCAAAAAGGCGGTGATATATTCTTTTCGATCTAGAGAACCGATATACGATCCGATTTTTGACGACAATTCATTTGTTAATTGATAAATCCATAATTTACGAAATCTGGGTAATCACGTGACTGCCATTGCTCTTAATCATATAAGATAGTGCTCTGAGGGGACGAAGATACTTCCATGATAACAGAAACTTCAAAAATATGGTTTTGGTGATCGATATTTATCTGTTTAGACGAAGCATATGAATATGGGAAACGTAACACAAAGTATGGTAAACTGTGCAAACATACTATATTGTTCTGTTCTAAAGATTCGTATGGTAGAAGTAACCATATTGTGTAGTGAAGAAGATCATACAGTATGGTAGGAAGTATCACATTGTGTGGTCAAACGTACAATATCATATGGTAAAAAATGGGACTGAAATTCAACTGTACCGAAAAAAAGATTTTCAGAAAATTAAGTTTGCGACGAAAATATCAATCGAAAAATTTTGGAACAAAAGATTCGAGAAATCACTGAACAAATGATCAAAAGATTTAATAAAAAAGCCACATATCTTGTTAAGTATCGTTAAAAATAGTCAAAATCAAAAGTTGTGTAATATCATTACACCGTAGTAAGAGTGAAAAAAAAGTATGAAAAATAATCCAGACTGAAAAAGAAGAGTTGAACATAGTATGTTGCAATCTCCGTGGCCTCATTATTGTTATTCTCAAAATAGCGCATCGGGGATACGTACAGAACACGTGTTCCGGTCTCGCGGCGAACGATGCGAACGCGGACTCACTCACGTTTCGTGACGCTTTTAATTGACGCAAATTAAAAATTACGTCGCTCGGATGTGTGCATTTGCCCCACATACGCTTATAACGCAAGTAAAATAAAAAAAGGAAAAAATAGAAGTCGAAGAAGAGAATAAAATGACAAACTTCTTTGAACATAGGACACGTCGCGTGCTAGCGAAATTAACGAAGTAAAAATTCTTCCATTCTTGTCATACCTTGTTGAAAACTTGAGGATCTCACTGGAGCAAAAATGCAATAATAAAAAGAATGAAAAAAGGTCAAATTCCAAGCTCGGTCGTTTTACTTTCTTTTAATGAGCGTCAAAGCTCATCCGCTACAATGTGTAACGAAAATTGCTAAATTTACCTCCGCGCTCGTAAAATATTAATTAAGATGCTGACGTATCATTCCCTTGCCGTCGTGATTTTAAAAAAATTTGTTCGTTCTCGATCTGTTCTTATTTCTTTGATCTTTTAATTAAAAATAGGAGGGAAAGTCATATTTTTTCGGTTTAGAAGATATTCAAATAAATTGAGTTTGATCTTTTCAGCCCTATCTGCTATTCCGACCTCTCGTGCTGGCCTATTTGTTTCTCTTGAAAGCGAATCGTCCTCCTTCATTGTGAACTCTATTAAATTACGAGTCTTATCTTCCTTCACAACTTCTCTCCACCTCCACATCCCCACTTCTTGAAAATTGGTCGAACAGCTATAAAATAACGCTGGGAATATTGAAAATTTTGCTCAAATTTAGCGAATTGGGACCTTCAATTTTGTTTTGAATAAGATACTTATGCGCTCTCCCGTTAACTCTGCAAACATTGCAAAAATGTATCAAAAAAAAATAATTAAATAATAGATTGTGATTCCTCCGAGTAAAATTACTTGCGATTTTTTAATGATAGAATGAGTTTTGAAGATGAACGTGAACTAACTTTTTCTTCGAGGCTTGGCCCGTTCTCCATGGCGTGCATAATGGCGTCCGAGATGCGGGTGTCGAGCTGTCTGACCGCCTTCTCGGCATTGAGCCCGAGAGGATCGGTCCTACCGTCGACAGCGACTACGAGACGTTCGACTGTCTCGACGTAGCCGGACCAAGCGAGATCCAATTCAGAGGCGGGTTCCGTCAAGCATCCTCTGCGAAGAAGAAAAAAAAATGAATACGTACGAACGTCGGTCGTAAAAGAGTCTGGTTACTTCGGAAGCGAGCTAAGTAAACGAGTTTCGTTCAAGCAAGCGTGCAGTCAGAATAGCAATGAAAAGTGCAGAAAGAGCCACGTAAAGAAAAAGTAAAAAAGCTATGAAAAATTATGAGGTGCATGACGTTATTTGCAGAATAACGAAAACCATAGTTAGAATTTATTTTATAGGTCAAAGATAGGTAAAATATCAATTTTTTTAATTTTCGAAAGTTTGATTAATGTACTTCAATTGTGAATTTGCAAAGAGTAAGGAGAGCACCAGTACTTGAGCACGTCCCAACACTTGAAAAAGTCCTAATTATTCGTATAATTATAATTATACAATTATTGAGGTTATTTTGTTCTTCTGAGTTGAAGTACCTAAATAATTAAACGAAAGTACTGCTATGTAAATTCGACTCGAGAGTAAGCATTAGAATGAAGCTAATTAAAAATCTTCGGAGTTCTTAATTGCTACCGTTGAGAAGACAATCAGATAGTGAATGGTAAACGAACCTCATGACATTGGTGCACAGTCCACCGCAGGGTCTGACGTAGGAACCAATTCCGGCACACTTCGGACAGTAGGTCATTCTGAGGAGAGCTTCGTAGCATGCTCCTTGCTGGGGGCTCGTCCCATAGAAGAGAAGACTATCGGTCTTGTCGAGTACCCTTCGGCCAAGAGTCAGAGCTTGGACGAGGACTCTCGTCGCTTCGAGACTCGTTCCGACGCTTCGGGATATTTGCTTAGGAATGTCACCGAATGGCTGAATCTCATCCATCGCATCGTAGAGGCAGCTCTTGAATTTCTCCGTGAAATCATGTTGGTGCGGATTTATGGCGCGATGATAAGCTATTGGAAATAGACGGAGGAAAAACTCATTGAAGCGTTCCTGGAGCATTTCTCGAGTCAGAGGTTGCTGCAGCGTGTCTGGTGTGTTGCTCGGTGATACGTAGTCCACCATAGCTTGATAGAGAGCTTTTATTGACGGCCGGCTGAGTACTGCCATTGACCGATACACCTGCTCGAACAGCGTCAGAGTCTTGTTCTCGGATTGCCTAGCCAACCCCGTTACGCTTTCTGCCAACAAATCATCATATGCAAACCTCATTATTCGTGTTTAACAGATTTTCTTGTCCTTCTCTTACCACTCAGTATATCTACTTAATCTTTCGACATTTAAAATTGATCGATTAAAAATTCATTCATCATTTTCTTCTTCACTATTCATTTGTCCATAATGCTGTAAAACCAGTGTAACGCTTCATTTTCTTATCAAAGTTCGATTTTTATTTTAAAATATTCATACTTTTTTTAAGTATAACAAAACTATTTATTTGATTTGATAACTGCAATGTTCAATTTGTATGTTTGTGGGTCTTGTGTTTTGAATCTTGTACGAATCAAGTGGCTTGTGTTTTTGATCTGTCTGTTTTCGGTTAGAATCCTTGTTTATATAGATGTTTGCAAATGATATGTACGTTGTGGGTGTGTCGAACATAACAGATTTTCTAGAGTACGAAAAATTGAAAAGTAATTGGTGAAAATTTTAAGGGCGAAACTTGTTGCAAAAAGTAAAATGAAAGGGTTTTCGAAAGGATGTGAGTCGTTGATCGTAAAAAACTGTTACGCCTTAATGAGCTTATTCGAAAACAAACTGTTTGGATTGCTGGATTTATTTCATTATCAAATTTTAAGTATTATTGGGTTTCGGTAAAAAATGAGTGTTCGAAAATTTTCGTAGATTTACGATGATATTGCTATTGCCTGAACAATGTACATTATTACTTAAGGGCAATGGAAACCACGTGACCACCCAAATTTCGTAAATTACGAATTTATCAATTAATAAATGAATTGTCATCAAAAATTGGACCAGAGCGCCGTTCTTTGGATCGAAAAGAATGTATCACTGCTTTTTTTATTACAAGGGGTCAGTGCGAGTGAAATTTTTTCTCGACGGATTTCTCCCTCAATATTGCTAAATTCAACTCAAAAAAGCAGTGATACATTATTTTCGATCCAAAGAACGGCGCTCTGGTCCAATTTTTGATCACAATTCATTTATTAATTGATAAATTCGTAATTTACAAAATCTGGGTGGTCACGTGACTGCCATTGCCCTTAACCCTCAGACCGAGACCTACTCCAAGTTGAGGGAAAATGATTTCCTTCATAGCGTTATCTCAAAATACATTCTACTTCAAGCATCCATCGTGACATAACCTTTTTTTTTAAGGGAAATACAAATTTGTGAATGCTGTGTGCGCAGTCTACCTGAATGGCAAACTGCTTGTTTTTTATGAAATCTAACAACTAAAACCGTAAATACATCATATCAGCTTTCATTTGGAAGGATACAACGTTTGGAGTATGAAAAACAAATGTGCATTAACTTTTTTTTGCGATAACTGAAGCACGTTTTATTACAACGTCAGCTCAACGCGAGACGCTGTCGCCATATTGACATTTCGATGGATTAAAACAGTTGACCTCTGGGTTCGGGATGGATTTAGAAGTATTTAGCTATGTTGCCATCCAACCTTCCTTAAGGCAACTAGGCAGTTAGAGCCCCAACTTTACTGACTGACATAATTTTATGGAGCCTCGAAGTGCGTGTTGTATAGAAGCAACATACGATCCGAAAGGGTTAATATGAATTTATTAACGTTTCTTATTATTTCATATATTATACATAATTTTTTGAAATTATGAGTATTACGTATGCGTGAGCGATCGCTGCAATAAACGTTGCTCGTAAGTTTTTTCCCATAATGATTATAAACGAAACCAAATATCGTTTATAAAACGTTGATACAATTATAGATTCTAAAGTAATTGTAAACAAAACCAAATTTTATTTGTCATTTTGATTAAGCAGTTCCATCTAGGCTTTTGAAGAAAAAATCTTGACTACGGCAATGCTCCCGCCATTTTCTCTCATAGCTGGTTCTTGGAATAGAAAAGTCAATGATATGACTTACAATTAGCCTCATACAGAAGAACCGATTGTGATCGAACCGAGTACAAGTTCAGAGCATCAAATTCCATTAAAAACGTATAAAAAAGTGATCAAACATCGTCATCAGCGAATAATTCGAAATTAGCGTCATTTTGTGGCAACGAGTGATTATAAACCTGTCAACCTGCGATATGTTTGTGTTACTTAACCGTTCGTCATAATCGACCAACGTGCTCACACATCCGGAAGGGATTCGCGATAGATTTCCCGATTTAAACAGAGTTAGAGCACAAGGGAGAAGGAAATGTGGAGTGGGAGAACAATTGGCGTGCAGCGCAGTGTGAAATTCGATAGTCGGTTAATTCGGCCAGAGACTCTCAATGTCCCCTGCTTTCATAATTCCCACCCTCTCATTTCTTCTTCCACTTTCCCTCTACCTTCATTTTGCTCTTTTTTACCATTTTCTGCATTCTCCCTCATTCAGTCTCTCGTTCTCACGAAATCTATCTCTCTTTCTCGCACACCTTTTCGCAAAGTCAAACAATACGTGTCCATGTATAACCGGGAGTTTTCCCTTGGGCGAAACGCTTTCATTCACTGGTCTCGTTTTGAGCAAAGGTACGGGCGGATTATCGACAGCTAACACCAAAAACAGACACATTTCGATACTTTCTCACTTCATATCTCTCTTTTTGCCTCTCTGTATATTTGCCAATGTCGATACTACCTATCGACGTGATCTCTTTGTTTTACGAAGGTTTAATCTGCGCAGTTAACAAATAGAAATCATTGTGAGTTTAGCTCAAAAAGTTGACAGCCATTGAAGTCAGCGGAGCGCCAATAATTTTGAAATTACTCGCAATCCACAGTTCTACATGCAATCTGAAAATTATCTGAAATATATAACTGACTATTGTTATGTCGAAACACCGTGCAAAAGTAGGGCAAAAAGTGCATTGAAAAAAGTCAAAAAGAGCGCTATTAAAATCAACGAACGAGTAAACGAGCGAAACGTGAAAATGTTCCAATTCGTTCAAATCAAAGTTCTCTCAAAGCGACAATGAATGTTTCCATCATTTACCTCAATCTATTGGAAAAAGAAACGAATAATGGCACGAGTATGAATTTAATTATTTTATCTGGTTTGTTTTATCTGGTCGGATCAATCGAAAAGTAATTGAATATTGTTGAATCGATATCTCTAAAATAGTGTGGAAACAGCGAAGCTAGCGAGTGTGTACTTTCACGAACGTTTAGGCTGGCTCGATGACTCGCAGGTGACTCATTTATACTAGATTAGTATAGTTTTGGTCTGAGGAATAATAATAATCACGATCGTGTTACTTCTCGCTAGATATAAATTTCCTGTAATATGCGTGCACACACCTCAACACTCGCCTGTTTCACACTTCTATGGCCATCAGACAACGAAATCGCAGTTTTATTTCCCATTTCGAAGCCCCTCGTGACTCACGTCAAATCCATATTCACTTAAATCGTTCATTTCAATAAAAAGAAATGTAACCAAAGAATTGGAACATTCACAGTAAAAAGTAATTCGAAATATTGAAAAAGTAATATCGCATTTGAATGAAAAATTGGTGAAGATTTAACGTAAAACATCTGTCGGGCAGTTTGAGCCGGTTTTTCAAAACCGCAATGATAAAGAATTTCGTGGGATTGAAATTTGTCGACATTCAGCGAGTAGAGCGAGTGACACGTAACGCGACGTAACCGGGGAAGATGGAAGTCGGTACCGAAGGAGTAAGGGGACGCATAACTCGGAGGATTAAAATCTGGACGATCTGCGTTTGGTTTGCCAGGAGCCTGAGAGATACAGTACTGTTATAACTACGTTTCTCTCTGTGAGAGTCTCGGAGGCGTCGTACCGGTATATTCGAGTTTTGCGGACCCGGCACGAGCATTATACTCTCCGAAGGTCCGCCGTGATCTCGAGGGAAAGACGGAGATGGAAAAACAGAAGATTTTTGCTTCTCTTTTCTCATCTCCACCTACACAACAAGTCTCTCGACCTTCTCGTTTCTCTTTCTCGTACCTTCGTTCCGTCTCTTCGCATCTCGCTCGGCTCTCGTCTCTCTCCTTTCATCTTTCTGCAATCTCCTCCTCCCCCTCTTTCGTTTCTTCGCTCGCTGTAACTTTGCCTTCTCGCTATGTTGTCCCGCTGCTTCCATGTGTATCCAGACGTCCCGTTGTCTTGAGATCGGAGAGAAAGAGAGAGATGAGACGAGACGAGACGAGAAGTTAGAAAAAAAGAGAAAAGCTCTGGAATTCAGGACTGGTCATTTTATTTTAGCGCCACCGTGAATCCCGCGAGTCTCCCTCGATTCTTTCTCTCCTTCTCTTCTTTCGGTCCTCTTTCATCTCTTTATGGCTCTCTCGTGTTCCAGGGCTCACCGTCCGCGAATTCCTGACAATTCTCATGGGTATATAATACCGGAACGACCGTATATTAAAGATAATACTGTGACAATGATAATCATAACTATTAATAGGCTTACTATTGTTATTGTCGCTATTCGGGCGATAAATTTATCTAGAGTTTGTTTGCCTTTTTTCGGATTTCCCGCGCATATCGCGAGCGAGTTAATTTATTATGGAAAATACTCGCTCGAAACATCGTAAATTGTCGGGATTTCTTTTTCTCTGGCATAAACACCGCCAGATTTACATTTTTTTTTCTCGATTATTTTTCTCGTGCCATTTTCTTTATTAAATTCGTTCGCGCATTTGTGGCCAGGTTGCGCAATTTCCCACGAGCCCGCTCGCAGTGTAAGCGCGAATGCACCCAAGCCCGCATGCGAAAATACATTGCGGGGATATTTGTCAAAGAACTTCAACTCCAACGCGGTCGAGTAAATATCTGATTATTTTTTTCGTTTGCGCTTTGCAATTAATTCCCGTGGAATGATGATTTATTTATTATCTTTATCTGACTAAAATTTTTTTTTAAATTACGCACACCGTAAATTTTTATATTTTTTTTATTATATAATTGTTCGCGTTGTTTTTGACAATGCCCCGGAAACTGAAAAGGGAGGAATCATCAGCTTTTTTCCTCATTTTTCAAAGCTCACAGCCTCTCATTTGTTAAGCAGGAAAGAGGTGCGGCAAGAGAGAAATGATCGATGAAACGTGCGGCGAAATATGTTACTGATATTTTAATGGCCCCAAGGGTATTTAATTGCCCGAGAGCCTCGACGCTCTCTTTCTCTCTCCATCTATCCATCTCTCTTATTCGCTCTACCGAAACTCCGGAAGCTTGAATTTTCGTTAATATATATTTGTCCTCTTTCCGTCATTTATTTTCTCGTTTCCTCCGCTTGAGCCTCCTTCAGCGATATAAACCACCGGCTTTACCTAGATTATTTTTTTCTTCTTTTTCGCTCGTGACTCTTTTCATGGTGCGTATAATTTTTAGCAGAAATGTTTCAACCTTTAATTACTTTTTTCTTCCGTTCTTCATTTTTTGAAAATAAATGTACGTAATTCGAAATAAAGGCGCTTGTATATTTTTCATTTATTTCATAAAAGGGCTTTTATTAAAGGTGAATAATTCAAATGAAGTACGTGTAATTGTCTGATGGTTCACGTTAAATTCAACATTTCTATAAATGGGAAGAAGCGACTGAACATGTACTAAATACGAATAGAATTTTTTTGAATCTCTTTTGTTTACTCTCGAGATTTATTTTCAAACGAGACTTCCAAGTTAAAAAAAGTGATTTTTGAACCATTTTTTTTATATTTTTAACATTTCTTAGAAAAAATACATCTACTAAATACGAATAGAATTTTTTAAATCTCTTTTATTAACTCTAGAGATTTATTTTCAAACGAGACTTCCAAGCTAGAAAAACTGACTTTTGAACCATTTTTTAATACTTTTTACATTTGTTAAAAAAATACATTTCTATACACAAGTAAAGTGGTTTGAAAATAAATTTTTACGTGTCCTGGAGTGAGTGTATTATGTTTCGTCATATGTTTGTACGATTTGGAGTCAACAGTGCATATCCTCGGAAGGAATGTGTGTACCCTGGTCAAATTAGTGTGCACGATTCGTGAGGAGAGGTTCGTGGGAACGCGGGTCAAAATGTGCGCTTCTAATGCAACGAGACCACGCTCGTGTACATGAGAAATCGCAACGACTCGTTTACTCATTGCCCTCATCAACGAAGAGTGCACCGGGCAAGTATCCCGCTTTATATATATTCCATTCACCTATTTATATACATATATATATTAAAGCTCTTCTATATGTACATTTGTGCGCGTGTTTGCCTTTCCTGTGTGTCGAGTGTACACGCTAACGATCTCATGCTCTGGAAGATTTAGGAGTTGCACGCTGTTTTTCGTCAAATTGATTTTTAAACTTGTGTGAAAAACACGAAAAATTAATAGTGCATATTTTTCACGTTGCTCGTATGTTTTCGACCAATTTAAAAAATTTCGTTTGTACATAGAATGTGTGCAAATTCATCTTGAATAATGTATAACCGATGAACCAACATTTTTTTCACCTCGTGATGTAAAATGAGTGTGAACAGCATTGGATGGACGTGACAAATCGAGAACATGTAAAAATGTTCCGACCGTCCGATACTGGGGTACCGGGTATATGTAAAGATGATGAGAAACGAAGAAATTCTTGTTCCCGTGCTGAGGAACAAGGTACAAGCGTGTCTAAGCGAGAATGAAAAAGAGACGGAGAATGAAAAAGGAGAGAGAGAAAAAAAGAGAGAAGGAAATAACGCCGAAGAGAGAGGCCCCGTAAGGGCTCATTGAGTCTCGGACGTTCATTGAAAAGTATTTGGCCACTGGCCAGGTCACTTTTAGATGTGTCCCAGACCAGCCACCAATCGTTCTTTTTTCCACCGTGAGCTTCAAAAAAAGTTTTCGGTTCACCGCCCGTGGCTCCGCGATTATTTCGACGAGAGCCGCATTCTTCAGCTCCTCTTGACTCGTAATTATTATCATCCTTATTTACGGATTACACGACGGGTTTCATTGACTTTTACAATCACAAAGTGCAGGGTCGATGGCACTTTTTGTACCAGGAGAAAAGTCTATGCTTCGTCTGAGGAAAGAAAAGCCGGTACGATACTCGTTTCTACAAAAGAGTACATAATTCAGGATCTTGTTGAAAAGAACTCGAAGGCGCACTCGTAATCTTGTTTCCCCGAGGATCGAGCCCGATTTGAGTTTCCGAGCGCCCTCGAAGCCTTTTCTGTCCGCGATCGTAAATTTCGCGTACGCGCATTCCCTGCCGCGATCAAACAGCCTCCGGACATGCCTTTTCACTCGAAAATTTTACCCCTGCTGAAACTTGAAATTTTCTCAATGGCCTACCGAGCTTTTGACATTGAGACGTCAAATCTTCATTCTTCTCTTTGGCGTTCCGACATCAGAAAAGCGAAATTGCGGCTCTCGAGATGAAAAGTATATATGAGGTAAACGAACCGTTGCGACCTATTCGCCATTTTACAAAAAAAATTTTTTTTTTCGATATTATCGGTTGGGTAACCTTTTCAAGGTCAGCTGTTAAACAATCTGTAACGCGACATTGCAAGTGTTTATTCAAATTATCACGAATTTTTTGACGTTTGAACTAATCATTAGGAATTGGGTGTAAAGTATCTTGTCACCTTGAGACCGGTGTTTTTTCTGGCCGCAAACATTTCTTCTTCCATCAAGGAGATTCTATCGATACTTGTAAGTCAAAACAGCCATTGAGTTTGTAAAGTAGAGAAAAATTTAATCAAACGACATGGTTTCCATTGTAATTCGTTGAAAATTTAACTTTGCATTCTATGAAGTTATATTAGGAAGTTTACCAAATTTGCAGAAGCTTTACCTTTTAGAAATCAAGATATTAATTATAAAAAATTTCACCTTCGAACATAAGTTCTCATAAGGCATTATAAAAAGTTGCGATTTTCAAATAGTATATTGTGCAACTAGTGTGGCAACTCGCTTTGCTCGTGCGCTCAATTTCGCTTTCGTGGGCAATCGACAACGCCGCACGAGTTGCACATACTATTTTTTATTGTGAATGCGGAAAAATGTCAAGAAATTAGGGTCCAGGGGCGAAGCCCTGTGGGGTCCTGGTGCGAAGCCCCGGTGGGGGGTTAGGAGCGAAGCCTCCCAGACCAAAAATAAAATTGAAAATTTAAAAGAATTTAGAAAATTAAGGTTAAGATGACTTAATTAACCATGGAAATAATTTTATTTTGAGCAAAAACAAAAACAAGAATAGGGAATAATTATTTTTAGTGTCACTTAAATAAATCGTCAGGTTTGAACAGTTTGTGAACGTAATATTCATGGCTCTCTTGAATGAAATCGGCTCTGAAGTTTCAGCACCCATATTTTCTTTGTCCTCCGTGGTGATGTCCATGGATTTCGTCGTTCCAAAAGTTACATTTGGATCTTCGCGTGAAGTAGATGGCCTTGTCAAAATAGCACGTGCAATTTGCTCACCGATTCGTTCCTTATTTCCAACCGAGTCTTCCACGTAACCTTCTGCTACTGAATTTGATCTCCATCCTGCGTGTCTCTTAATCGCCAGAAGATCAGCACCGGAATCAGCTAGTAAAGTAGCTGACGTTCTTCTAAACGTATGGCCAGTGTAAGACTCCGGATTTTCCAATTTTAAATATGTAGGTACTGTTTTCGGCATGCTACCAAACGTATTGATTCCAATATTTTGTTTGGTATATTTATCATTTCGATAACCTACGAAGAATCTACTGGTCAAGTTAGCCGGACGTGAAGATGAATATTTCTTATAGATCTGATAAAATTCATCTGTCACGATAAAAGATCTTGCATTGCCAGTTTTAGTTTTCGGAATTTTTACTAGAAGCATATCACCTTTATCGATAATATTGTCGATAGTTAAATCACCGACATGCACCTTGGACCCCGAAAATCAAAGCTACCTAAAGATTGAAAAAAATAGCAAGTAAGTGTATATATTTATTTATTCAATCATTGCAAATGATTCAGCAAATTTGAAAAGTACTAACCTTGATTGCCAAGTACTGATTATCAGGAGCTTCGTGCAAAAATCGATTTCATCTGATCAGCGTCTAACGTTTGAGCTTTTTTTGATCTAAAGCCTTTGTTCTTTTGCTTTAAAAAGCAATCAAACTTGAGTACTTAAAAATGTTGACTTTGTGTTTAATGTCAATCATACTCCGTAACCGTAATCAAGTGAGTTGACCACAAAGTTAACGGTAATTTTGTTTCAGCCAGATCGGCAAAGTATGCAAGAAGAATGGGTTCCGAAAAACTTTTGAGATTTTTGTGTCTTCGCCATTCAATGAACTTATTGTACGCAGCTTCATATTTTGGTCTTGATATTTGAGGAACAAAATTATTTACAACCTCTTTAGCTTTTTTCAGTATTTCAGATGGTGTGCTTTCGTCGCCAGAGCTTTCATCAATTTTCGATATCACGTCAGACTTACTATTTATTATATTCATTACAAAAGTTTTCAAATTTTAAACGTCAATATATTTTAAAATTGTTTTATAAATTAAACTCTGTCACATTAACCTTAATTCAGTTTTAATATTTCGATTGGTTTTTTTTAATTTTAATTTCAAAACCGTTATTCTTTTGTTTAATTCAATTTCATGCGATTTCTCTGAATTTGCGTGTGCCAAGAACAATTTGGGTGCGAAAAGTTTACTTGTCGCACCCAAATAACCGTTTGATCAATAAAATAACTAAACTGTTATTTAAAAATGATCAAATAGCCACTTTTCAACCATAACAGAGAGCGGTAAAGATACCACTTCTCCCGCATGAGTAATAAAAAATAAATATCTTCACTTCTAGACGGTCAATCTCATTAAAATTTCGGCACAAGTCATGTATTGTATCGTTTTTACCATATGGCAAATTTAATCAAAAATAATGAAAATAATTTGAACATGAAAAGCGATATAATCCAATTAAGGTGATGTTTAACTGTCCTATATCATGCGAGTTCGAACTTTACTATTTTTCTGGAAATGAACAATTCTCGAAGAAAAAAAGAACCACATTGTTCTCTTTCTATCATAGAATGATGTGATTCTCTTCTTTCTTCTAAAATATCAAAAATCTCTGAGTAAATACCAAATCCGTTTTGCATCTGTCCCTCTCGCAGTCGTGTGGGTTAAACATCACCTTAAGGTAGTTCTGTAGTTTATTTGATTGTTTACGATTTTGTTGAAAATTTGCACAAGCCTTCTTTGATACGACCCGCATACGTGTACCAAATTTTAAGAGGGTTTACCACGTAGATATTGAGTGATTTGTTGTAAAAAATAGCAATTTTCAGTTCTCATAAGAGTACCTGTTAAACATTGCAATTTTCAATTCTAAATATCTTGACTTCTCGATGGTGAAACGTCTTGAAATTTTGCATGTCTCTTTTTAGTACTTCGAAAAGGTTTCCTTTAATTTTTTAAAAAAATTGTAAGATTTCTTTATTATACGTACGTAGCAACTGAAAGTTTTGTTCGATAAACCTTGATATTTGAGTATTTTGCTCTTGAATCAATTTGCAATAACTTTTCTTAATAAACATAAGCTCAAAAACCGCATGGTACAGAGATAAATTATGACAAAATTCATTGATTTGGCTGCATCTGTAGAACTACTCTAATAACGGAAAATTTTCCTATTTATCGATTTTTTGACGAGATGAGTGATTTTTTTCATAAATATTATTCAAGTCGCGCACCTTATTTCATATAATTCTCGGATCTCGCAAAGATGGAAGAAAGAAAATAATAGGAACTCGCACGTGTCGTTGCCGCGGTAACTCGACGAGGCTCGCGACTCCGTCCTGTCTCCCGATCTTCGAAAGTTCTTCCCCGCAACCGCTCGCCAACTTCGCGTTTGTACATTAATCTATATATAGGAGTATCTCCCGTGTCTACGACTGTCTCTGCCCACCGGCGGGATCTATTTTCGCGTTTACGGAAAGCGCACTTCCTCTTCTGCTCCTCAAGACGAATCGCTTTTACCGCGTCCAATTCTCATATACAAAAGACCTCTCTGTACAATTGATTAACCTTTTCAAAAATTCTGTTTTTATCGCAGAAGGAATACGAGAAAACCCAAATTTTTCTAATCAATAAGTTACTTTACGAAGATGCATGTAATGCGCAATGTTTAACTAAAGGTATAAATGTATACACATAAATATACATAATAATGTATATTCAATTATGAATTTAATCATGATGAATGTCGTGATGAATTCATAATATGTAAAATTTTCATTTTCCATTCTTCGAACTTCTTGTATACTTGAAATATTAATTAACGTGTTAATTAGTATCGTTATGGTGAAGTTTATAAATAAATTTGAAATAATTTAATTTTAGTTGAATACAAAGTCGTATATGACTCGATTAAAAATTCAAATTTTTTTTCAATTAACATTTCCTCCTCAAAATTATTTTTCGAATGACGATGTACGAAAAAAAATTAGTTGCACTCTGTTCTGCGTATGAGAAATCGAGATATATAATATTTTACCACAAGTTCGATCATTGTTAATCTCGGTAGAGAGGGGAAAAAAGAGAACGCAAGGCAAGAAAGAACTGGGGAGAAGACTGTCTTGGGTAACGCGACACCTCATTCTCCATTACCAATGTGGTCGGTCTCATCTCTTTTTCGTTTTTTTCACTCTTTCTTCTTCTTCCGGGCCGCAATTCTCGCTCATTATCACCGTCTCCCATTTCGTAGACGCAACTTTTATGAATGAGTACGCTTTATTAATAGCCTGGCTCTAAACACGTCAATTGATTTCTTCTCGTTTTTTATTCGTCTCGCTTTTCAATAAAAAATCGCATCCGATACATTGGCAATAAAATTGTGTAAAAAGTTTTCGAAATAACGAAAGAATTAACTACGTGCAACGAATCGAATTCTCGTGAGAATATTAATAAAAGAATTATTCATAAATAAAACTTTGTCGAAAAATGCATCACAAATGCGAATTAATGGACACGTCAAAATGAAGAAAGAAAAATCATCGTCTCCATGAGGTATTTTTTATGCAAAAAAAGAACGGAACACGAAGGAATTTCCTTTTGGGGGTGGAGTAATTAGGATGCCGTGTGAAAAATATCGCGTCCGAGAGCACGTTTGACGGTTACATGGTAACGAGAAAGAGGAGGGACGCGCGAATTGAATTTAAACGAAAAATTAAGGGGACGGAATGGATCGGCGGGGAATAAAATCGAGAGGGAAAAAGGCGCATCGATTCCCGATCCGTGACGCGAACGCGGCGAAATCTGCAGCGCAGAATTTCCGCCTCGAATGCTTCTCGCTCGCAACGCCCAGTTATTTCCCCTTCATGAATATAAATAAAGATTCTCCGTTTATATTCACTGCGTGCGTTCGATATAGACGAGTTTTCGCACACGCTCGCGCTCCCAGATGTGCCAGAGCCAAAGCTTATATTGATACGTGACGCGTTATAGATCGAGAATTTTGCCAGAGCAGACAGAACAGCGCGCATCTGACACATACGACCGAAGAGAAAGAGAACGAGAGGATTTATGTGCAACCGACGAGAGACACGATTTCTCCGCACATATCGACAACTCGAACTTCCCACATAAATATACCTTTTTTTCTTTCATTTTTCCCTATCATTTTTTCTTCCATCTTTTCCTGTATTTTTTCTATACTCTTGCCTCTTTCCTATATTGCCCTAACTCGCGACTGTTTACTTTTTCTCCTCGCGTATTTTTTTTCTCGATTCTTTTTTAACCTGAAAACGTGATTGTAATCGGTTAATAGAGTCGTTCTGTTCTGCAAGACGAGAAACTTGTCGGTTTATTTATTGCGAGATTCCAGGACTGATACCGATGTTTTTTTTTTCAATGATTTCAAGTTGAGATTTGTTCGACTCTGGGGAGTATTATTTCTGATCAACAGAACCATTTTTCAGTCATCAATTTTAACCATACGATTTTTTCCGAAAAAACGTAAAAAAAACGTTTCTAAACTTTCCATGTTCGCTCTTTTGTATTTTTTCGTACACGTAGATGCATATACGTGTGCGAAAGGAAAAAAAGAGATAGACGAATGGGTACTCTTCTCCACCTACGGTTATGAAAACATTTCTCTTTATATTTTTTTTCTAAGGCGCCTGAGCTCGCTATCGCTTTACAGTCTACCGCAATAAAGTTTACAATACCAAAAGCCGAGTGAAAAAAGACAATACGGGAACAAAGAACGAAAACTACACGTGCATGAGAATAAAAAAATAATAGAAAGCGAAAAATTTAAATAAAATGGAAAAAACGAATCGAGGACTCAGTCGAGATTGATTGGGAAATTTTCTAAAAATAGTGTCACGTGGAATATTATTTCCTACAATGTGTGTTTATAAAAACTTTCGTTAGTCTACGTCGCAATAAAAATCGCAAAAATTACGAACGAGAAGGAAAAGAGAGAAAGAAACGATGAACCTCTCACGAATATTCAACCAATTTTATGTTCTTCTGGCCACAATGCGAGTTATAATAAAAATAAAAAGAGAAATAAAAGAATGCCGGAGCCCAGATACGAGATACATTCGACTTTATACTGTGGCAGGAATTTAACGTGACGACGAGAGGTCTGGGTGGTCCGCGTTCTACTAGCCCGGAGAGCTTGAACGTGCTTTAACCTACTTCTTTTCGAGGGAGTTTGTGACGTCATTTCGAGAATTGGAGCCAGTTACGATTGTTAATAGAATCGTTGACCTGCTTCGAAATTTGATTAATTTCAATTCTGGCTGGACAGGAAAAATAATATCGAGAGTAAAAAGTGTTTAAGCTTTTCCCTCGTGTCTGCCTGTTTGTCTGTCTCCCTCATCTCTCAAGATGAAAAACAAGAGACTTTTTTGGAAGACGGACTCGAGAGCTCTTGAAGGAGAAAGAGAAAAGAATCTCTCAACGAGACCCCGGTGCGCATACACATACACTCAAAACTCCTTGTTTTATCCTTGTTCTTCGCCCTCCGATACTCGACTCGCGTTCTCGAATCGTTGGAAGGATTTTCAGGGGCTTGAGAGTGTATCGGCACACTTTACGGATCGACGCGAGGACCCACTCGAGCTTTCATCAACTTTTTACCTCCCGCGATCGCGGAAGTGTTCAACCGGAAATTGGAGTGCAACAAGTTACGAATTTTTCGAAACACAATTTTTCCAATCAGCCTGAAAGCACGTTCGAAACGTCGGTGTAACGCATCTGTTGAAAGAGAAAAACAAATTGTAGAAAGTTTCTTCGACTGAAAAAATAGCTAAAGCAAATTCAATATGGGAGAGCTTTAAATCCAATTATTTCGGCACGGTGTACTAATAATGAAATTCCGGCGAGGCAATCAAGTTACCTAATTCTCGAAAAGCTTTTATCGAAGGAAATGAAGGAGCTCATTTCCCCAGAGGAGACCTAATATTTCTCGAGATGGAAAACGAGTGTTTCGAACCCTCTGGATTTTCTTTCTTTCATCTCTCGGTGTCTCGGGAGTTTCTTCGTCAGACGCAGATCGGGACGTGTCCCGTGCGATCGCAGGTGCGTATCGCCTTCTGCGCAGTTTTGGCCGTGTCCTCGCAGTCTACACCTGCGACGCCGTTGACATAAAGGTGTAACGTCCGTTGCATTGCGATCGTGTTGCGCGACGTCTTCGTAGCTGCTTCTCGTAACTGTCGAGTCGTGAATCGCATGACGAATTATTTCAATCGAATCCTCTCATCGCTCTCTCAGTCTGTTTCACCATTGTGCGAGCGTCGCCGCGAATTTTCTCCCAGGACTCGTCGAATAAATTACGCTCGCTGGAATTTTCCGCCTGTAACGTTCGCAATATTCAGAAACTGTCGTTAATATTCTCGATAAATCTAAATCATGATTCACGATACTGCGCAAAAAAATATATACCAATCGCTTTTCTACTCAAATGTGAGAATCTTTCTCCGTTTACCTCTGACAAATGAGATTTCAATCTCTGTAACAACGTAGGAACAAAGGCCTCGAAGACGTACTGCTGGCACTCCCGAGAGTTTCCGATATTAAAAACGTCGATGCGGACAATGGAATTTCGCGTAATCAGTCGGAACGAGATTGCGCGGAGAGGAGAAGCGTGGATTTTTCTCTCTCGCGGACGAGGGTGCGATCAAGATTCCACGAGCGATATAGAGCGAGCCTCGTGTTTTCTCCGGCGTAGGCGTTTCGTTCCGGATTCCTCCTTCGCCTCGAGTTACTCTCTATCTCTATTTCGCTCAGTGGCCCTCTGCATTTATTCTTATATTTATGTATCGTCGTATCTCGTCTCTCAACGTTCGATATATACTTCCTCGGCACTCCTCGGCTCCTCTCATTTCCTTCCATCCTCGTTTCGTCTTTGCCTGCGAGCGGGCTGCCTCTCGCGTGCCTTCGCAAGATCGTCACGCCTCGACCCTGAAGCTTCCTCTCCTCGTCGTTGAAAACTCGAAGGGTTGTTTCACCGATGAGACGCGCCGCACAACTGTCGACGCACATTTCTACGTGCCTGGGCACGTAACGCGTTACACGTACGCGTCTTGGTTAACCGCTGTCTCTCTCTCTCTCCTCTCGGTCCCTAGCCAAGTATAATTCATGAAAATGTATGCCTATGTACTCAACATTCCATGATAATCTATAAATAAAAATATACAATATTATTTTAATGTCAAAATTATCGACAAATAAACACATTTTCGTGTTAATCTTTTCGTGCGACATTTTTGTAAAATTTTTATGCGCAGAAATACTTTAGTCCCGCTGGAATTAAATTAAGCTCCTCGGTAAATAATGCACACAACTGTCAATATTTATAAAGCTCGCGAGAGAATTTTAAGCAAACTCCGACATGTAATCCAGGGATCGTTATACACGCGCGTATGTAAATTTGTATAAAGGATCGAGGTGAATGCGAAATGTACGGAATGCCGAGCGTAGACGCAGATGCGTCTCGGATTCGGATAAATAAATGAAATGGAGGACGAGAGAAGAACGGGGGCGTAGGCGGTGACAGAGCTTCGCTTGTGACGTAACACTCGTGAAACCCCGATAGAGAGAACGATCGATCACTACTCGAGACGTAATTAAGGAGACAAGCTACCGCGGAGATCGATCATTCCGTCTATTAGAATTTTGTTCCACAACGAATACGTATAGAAATATTAGCTCAAAAAATATGAAGCCTCGTAATTCCTCGTTTGCTCTATCATATCTTCGATTGCAGATTTTTTTTCCTCGCTCGATCGAATGAGTTACCCAATAAGAGAATCGATATGTATAATTTATGAAAAATTTACTGGCGTGGCAAATAAAAAAAAATTAATATGAAAGTAGCTTTGAGACTTTTAGAATGAGACTTTTCCTAATGAAATAATTGAGAGACGCGAGAGTGGGTCGAAACGAACCTCTCGTTTGTTCGTGGATTTTCAGAAGCGCGCGGAGAAGTCGAGCGACACGTACGAATGCGAGTGCACATTTTGAATGTGCACGAGTCGAGGGGAGACTCGGGCCGGGCCTGAGTCCCAAGTTCGCATTGTGCGGACGTCGCCATATACGGCGAGAGAGTATGCCTGGTGGAAGAGCATTCGAGAGTCAGGAGCCACGTCCTTCCTTCTCTTCGGCGCAGCATCGCGAGAGGAGAACGATGAACTCTCTTCATGCGAGCTCTCCCTCGTCCTCTACGTTTCACCGTGATCCTACGAACAAGTCCGAAGGAACCGGAGAGACACGAGCCAGGAACGCAGCTCCGGTATGTGTGTAACGTGCACACGAAACTGGTAGGCGGACTCGTCGAGTTTCGTTTCACTCAGCGTCGAACCTCGTTCCCTCTCCTGCTCACCTGAGTCACCTGCGAGCACAATTCGTCCTCTTCTCGTTTCTCTCGCCCTCTTCAAGACCCCCTTCATATTTTGTCCTTTGTTTCTCTCGCTCTTTGTCTCTCTTCTCCTGCGATCCATCCTTCCCTCGTGGAAACTCTCATTCCTTGTTTTTCCTTTTTTCTCGCTTTCTTTACGCTTCGAAGAAGAGGAAATCCTAACGGCGCAAGACAGAGATATCGTGTGCCAGCTTTTTGATTATACAAGAGTATTACATCATGCTACAAGATTTACCGGACTGTGTACCTACCCAAAGATCACGTTCTTATTGTAACGTGTACCTGTCTAAATTTATGTGGCGTGGCAATTTTTCCTCTGGCTCAGCATCAATGCGGAAGCTTGTGTGAGTTTATCTTGTATACTTTTTGACGCTAGTCACACCTGTGCGTAAAAAGCTCTTAG
The DNA here is from genome assembly GCA_030522605.1 of Cremastinae sp. B BG-2022a. NCBI lineage: Eukaryota > Metazoa > Arthropoda > Insecta > Hymenoptera > Ichneumonidae > Cremastinae sp. B BG-2022a. The sequence goes on from JAPYYX010000912.1 coordinate 28,072, forward strand.
AACTTGGTATTTCTTCTATTATACCCGAATGAGTTTTTTTTCAATCGAAAAATGAGAAGAACCTGCCTGCAAATATGCATCCTGCATTGTCTTTACGAAAACAATAGTTGTGACAGTTTCTTTATCCAAAAACTACAGCGATCCAAAAGAAGTTGCTGATTTATTTTTTTGCTGAATATATTTCCAATCTTTGTCAAGATTCCGTTTTATAATTTTATAATTGTTAATTTTTCACCTGCAAACAAATTAAAAAATTAACCCCTAAATAAAATTGTTTGTTGTAACTTATAAACATTGTTATAAAATTAAATAATAATAAAGTCGAGAATTTAACATTTGTCGGCTTCGTTGTTTTACTACTGATTCGTACACAGAAATCTCGATAGAAAATAAAATACCTGTTACACACGGCGTCCTTTATTTACGGGAACCTGAACATCGTTTCGCCGTTCCAAATTTTCGGTCAACGAAAAACATGAATGTGTTGCTAGGATTTGACAGGATTGCCGCACTGCACTGTATTATTTTGGGGGAAACGAAAAACAAAAATGTTTCCTCGTAAAAAAGTAATATCCGAAAAACGCGAACACGTTGCGTGTTGGCGGGCTTTTGCCCGAACGTGAAGTAGAAAAAGGAGGAGCTTTCCCGACCACACGTTCGGTAACAACCACCTTCTTTATTCATTTCGATACGTACCAGTAAATTGAGTGGAAATATTTTATACGCGCAAAAAACTTTTTATCTGAAAAAACTGATTGACAATTTACGAGTTTATTCAACGACATTTTTTTCAACAACGTCCACCGTTTCGTGTGAGGACAGAGCGTGCTGAGACTGCTGAGTGAAAAAAAAAACAAACGATGTTGGTCGTTGCTCTACGGGGTTTACATCCCTAATTCTACGGATAGAAGCCAGTAAGCGCGTACTCCCGTGCGCATTAGCAAAAAGTTATGCATCGTCAAAATTTTACTAATAAAATGTCAATTGATATATGACAAGATTAATTTTACATGTACTATTTTAGTGAATAGAAAGGAAATGGACAATAAAGCAATTTAAAAATATGCTAATCAATAAAATTAACGTGAATATTCTATTGGCGCGTTTTTTACACGAAATACAATTCGGAGAAGGAAAAAAAGAAAAAGTGTTGCTGTTTTGGGTATACGGCATCAATCTTAGAGGCAACATCTCAGTTTCGAGTCCACAGCGAATTTATAACTCAATAACCGGATCTTTCTACTATTTTTTGGACGGACTCCAACGAATCGTCCGCAACATTCGGTCTCCATCATCGTTTTGACCCTTCAAAATGGACATAAATCACCCAGCGAAAGTGAATAAAAAAAATAAAAGCACGAAGCGACTTGCAAGAAATATGAATTAATTTATCGCGATCGTGTTTTTTCCGGTAGGGAACATCTTTCGAAAAAAATCACGTCCGCGGCATCACTACTAATCGACTCTGAATAAAAAATGATTTTTGCACGCGAAAGAGATAAACGTGACGGGCGGTTCGCGAGTTCTCGCATCGGACCGAATTTTTTTTCTTCCTAATCGTCCATTCTCACCTTTCTCACCCTCGCGTCTTTTTCTTCCTACCATCGCTCACACTCGGTTAGCCATCAAACGAGGGCTACGCCAGACAAGAGCGCTTAGTACATACCTACATCTCTATTTTTACGACCGGTTACCGGTTGTGCGCGCGGCCACTGAGCGACACTCTCTTCGCTCTTCCCACTCCCGCCGTTACGCGTCTCCTCTCTCTGTCTTACATACGACTCGACCGCATAAACAGTCCACACTTGATCTCCTTGCGGTGTGTCGAACACCACCGCATCGGGGGCTCGTCTGTGCCTTACCCGGCGAAGTGCAAACTTTCCGTTATACACATTACTACTTTGCCCAAATTAGAGACGCCTATTTTTGTTTCTTCCTGTCCTCTTCTTCGCTTTATTTCCACTCTGGGATTTGTTCCTTTGGAACATTCTTTTTCCAAGATTAAAATAAATTTCGGTTATACGATAAATATCGATTATAGAAAATTGTTATCGAATTTCAATAGCTTCAGAAAAAAGTGAAAAAGGTGCCTGTATAAATAAGTAAATAACATTTGAATTAATATTTAGAGTTCCCTTTTCGTACATTCGTATTTTCTATTAGATTAGCGTGGGAAAACTTTTATTTTAAATCTGGAGTGCTGCAATTATTTATAAAAATGAATTTATTTAAGAGCAATGGCAGTCACGTGACCACCCAGATTTCGCAAATTACGGATTTATCAATTAATAAATTGTCATAAAAAATTGAACCGTATCGCCGTTTTTTGGATCGAAAATAATGTATCACCGCTTTTTTGAGCTGAATTTTTCAATATTGAGGGGGAAATCCGTCGAGAAAAATTTTCACTCGCGCTGACCCCTTGTAAATTTTTTTTTACGGATTTCTCTCTCAATATTGAAAAATTCAGTAAAAAACGGTGATACATATTCTTTTCGATACGGTCCAATTTTTGATGACAATTCACTTATTAATCAGTAAATATCTTATTTTCGAAATTTGGTAACTTCTGGGTTGCCATTGCTCTGAAGAATGTTCTTGCGGACCTGTGACTCAAATCAGCAACTGAACATGTAAAGTAAAGGCAAAATTCATCAAGTGAAAAAATTTCAAAGATAATTCGTTGCAAATTGGCATTGAAGTTCTTTGACATTATGTTAATCACTGTGCAAAATTTCTAGAAGCTTCACCGTATAGAAATCGAGATATTAATTGTACAAAACACACTTTTTATGAGCTCTTATGAGGCATTACAAAAAATTACAATTTTCAAAAATAATTATCTCAACTACTAGACGATCAATCTCGTATAAATTTCTGCAAAACTCGCGTATTATATTTGTCTCGCTATAAGCCAAATTTAATTTAGAAATCTTTGAAAATAATTTTTACATGGGATACGCAAGAATAACATATTTTTGTAAAAAATCAAACGGTATACAAATTAAATGTTTTGGAGTTTTATTTTTGATTGATAGAATTTATTTTTTATAGTGGACAGGTTGTTTGTAAACGTGAGTTTCATTTTTCTAATTAGTTGAAATGGAGAGAAAATTATTCGGTCGATGAGGGAAAATGGTCTCTCGGGGAGTGAAATTTCGCATGAAATTCAGAGCGGTGGAGCGAACGGGAGTGGAAACGTATAAAAATCTTACCTCTTAGCGCGGCCGCGGTCGTGGCCAGTAATCCCTGAAGGCTTCTGCTGTGATGGTGAATGAGATTGTGAAAATCTGCCCTCGCCTGGTGTCGCAGTCGTTCCTCGGTTTCCCGATTGCAACACGGTCCCCTGCACGTACCTTCGTCGCCAGAGTGAAAAAAAAATACAAATTGAAAAATATTGAATAAACAGAGGAAACAGGAACATAAATCTATTCGTGAAAAATAAAAATTCAGCCTCGCGTATTTATAACATTTTAAACGAATGAATACGAGTACAAATAGCGGGAACATTTTCGTAATGGGAACTGGGACACGGGGAGAGAGCTCGGGAAAAAAACATTTTTCAGTCTTCACTCGCATTTTTACCCTTCAAAGCGCGGAGATCATTTTCCTACTCTCTCGCACACGTTCACCCCGAGCGTTCTCCGCGCGTGTATCTCTCCGCTTCCGAGAACAGAGAGCACGCCGATGCGATGAGAGTCGAGCGAAAAAAAAACAAAAACAAAGACGACGAAGATCCCGCCCATTAAATCTTCGCTATTTCAATATTTGGAAAATATTTTTTTCGTAAGTATCAAAAACCTTCTGCTCTTCCCTACTTTCATATTCCCTTTGCATTTCTCGCAAGATGGCGATAGTTTTATTACTTTTCGTTTGATTTTTTTTTTCTTCTCTCATCGTATTTCATCATACTTTTCAAAAGCTTATCTTTACATTCTCCATATTTTTACCTCTCCAGTGCTCACGATTTCAAAAATATATGAGAGTTTCGTAGTCATTTGGAAAAGTTGAAGCTCCTGGTGGAAATTCACAAAACATTGGAGCAAATCCTTCGCGCTCGGAAAAGTTTCGCGAATATTCCGTCTATTCGAATTCTCTCAATCGTGCTTAATCCCGTATAATTACTTTATGAAAAATTTATTTTCCAACCATTGTGACGAAAAATGCGAGATTATTGTGACTTGGACGTTTTGTGAAAATGTTTGTAAAGTGTCGTAAAATTCGTTTTAAGAAAACCGATTTTTTTTTTTTCATAGAGTGCAGTTCCCAAAGTATTTCTAAATCCAGGTATGTATATTTCATAGAATCGGTATTCCCAGGAACTGTTCAAGATTCTGGTCGAACGACGTGGAAAATCTCTGATGCAGAAGTTATATCTGAGCCTAGTGGGGATTTAAATAATTTACATCCACAGTTTGCACGTGTAAAGAAATCTCTTCCGATACTAGCATTTATAGCGATAGCGAGGAAAAATATAATTCATCGATAATCGAACTTCGACAGAAAAGTAAATTTAATCTTTCGAGGAAATCATTAATTAATCGTTCCTCAGAAACTGTGATGAAAAATAGAAAAGAGAATTAATAAAGTGAACTTGAAAAAATTGCTTTATTGAAAAATAAAAAAAATGCTCAATTAAGAAGAATAAAAGTGTAAAAAATCCTGAAAAAAAAGATATCAGAACGCGAAGGCAAGAGTTTGACGGGAGAGCGAGATAAGATGGAGAAACGCCTGGGCTGAGACTATGAAACATGCCTCGAGGAATAATAATGCAGTTAGAGACCGAGAGAGGAAAATACGAAGAGATTCATCGCTCGTCTTCGCGCTGTGCACTGCACATAACCATTCGGCCATTATAACACACTCGCACATATTTATCCACGGCCCATATTCCATATAAAATATTTTTTTCATCTTTTTACATATTATTTCATATGAAAAATTTTACTTTAGAAAAAAATTTTTTATTTTATTTTTGAATATTCACTGTCAAAATTGCCTTCGCTAACGTAGAATTAAAAAATAATTGTATATCGAGCTGAGTATTATTCACAAGAAATTTCACAAAGAATAGAAGAAGAATTCTTCGAGACGCGAGGTCGTATTTTAAAAAATTGTTTATTTAATTTTTAAATATTGTCTGTCAAAATTGCTTTCGCTAACGTAAAATAATTGAATATCGAGCTGAGTATTTTTTACAAGAAATTTCACAAAAATCAGAGAAAGAATTCTTCGAGACTCGAAGCCGTATTTTGAAATTTTTTTTTTTTAATTTTTAAATATTGACTGTTAAAATTGCTTTCGCTAAAATAAAAAAATTAAAAAATTGTATATCGAACTGAGTATTTTTTCACAAGGAATTTCACAAAGAATACAGAAAGAATTCTTAGAGACGCGAATTCGTATTTTGAAAATTTTTTAAATTAATTTTTAAATATTCACTGCAAAATTGCTTTCGCTAACGTGGAATAATTGAAAAATAATTGTATATCGAGCTGAGTATTTTTCCACAAGGAATTTCACAAATAGAGAAAGAATTCTTCGAGACTCGAGGCCGTATTTTGAAAAATTTTTTTTTTAATTTAACGTAAAAAAATTAAAAAATTGTATATCGAACTGAGTATTTTTTCGCAAGGAATTTCACTAAGAATAGATAAAGAATTCTTCGGGACGTCGTATTTTGAAAAAAATTTAGATTACGCCCTTCCAATATACTTGAGCCTCGAATCGTACGTTGAACGCGTTCCGTGTCGGTGTACGATTTGCATCGAGGTTCGTGATTGCGCTGCAGTCAACTCTGACGCACAATAGAGCACCAGCTCGGCCGAAGAACAGAATGTACGAGCACTTATTTTCTTGCCTTCACTTTTACATAAAAGCTCTCGAGAAAGAAACACCAGCGGAACAAATAAATTACGACCTAAAAAAATAAACAGGATGAGACAAAGAATTTTTCACGAGTAAAAACCTTCTTTTTTTTTTCAAAAAAACTCGTCGGAGAAGAGTCTTTTAGAAAAATGAAAAATTGCGAGAAACGAATTGCAAGAAAGTGTGTTACGATGAAATGGAGGTCGCGGAGCGTAGAAATGAGTCTATTAAAATTGATAGCTCGAAATGGAGAGCCCTGGGCTAATTTTTCACAAGTCGAATTTCGCGCAAGATTAATAAGAGCGAGAGAGACCCACAGACAAGGAAAAAGAGAGAAGACAAACAAACAAGCTTTTTTTCGATGAGCCCGCTAGATCGCGTTTCGGGAGCGGGATAGAGAGAAAAGGAACAAATGAGCCAGTCCTCGCAACGCTTTATTTTACGCTCGAATTACGAAACGTCTCCCAGCGAGAGAGGAGCTCTCCTCGTTTGGAAACCGGCGCGCGCGCAGAAAATAAGAAAACAAGCCAGGAGAGAAAAAAAGGACTAAAAAAAAAGACAGAAAAAAAACAACGATGCGATTCTTTGCCTCTTTTTATCCAAGCAAATCGTTCGCGAGGATAATCGAGGAAAATATCGTACAATTTTCTGCCGTTTTTCTCTCAATTTTTTTTTGCTTTCTTTTTTTGCCTCATTGTCTCGCGATGTTAAATTACGTCCAGAGATTCGCGTTAGGGAAAATTATTTTATGTGTATATTACGCGCAACATTGGATTCATTGGTACGTCCGGTCACCTTCGTGTATTTGAACGCGAGAGCGAGATACGTCCGCGCGTGAACGAAACGAGAACGTCGAGATGCGGAATATTCATTCCCCGACGCGGCACGCCTGTCCTCGTCGCTGCAGTATATTGTCAATCATGCAAATTTCGTAGACCTCTCACGCACACGTACCGTCGGGGCATAAATACACGTATGGAGATTCGAGGGAAACGTTGATACATACCGAACCAAGGATTCGTTCGCGTTGCATCGAAATTATTATATGACTCGCTGCGATTCCATATGGAACAATTCCACCGAATGTGCGCTCATATTTGATTTTCGGTGTATCATGAATTTTGATACGGCCCAACCGTGCCCGACGAAATATTCCGCCCTCGTATACGCGCGAATTCCAATCGTAAAAAAATAAATAAATAAATGGGAATCCCGGAGTAAAGAGCTTTCGCTCTTTTTACGATTTTCAAATATTTAGCAAAGACAGTTTCACTTCTTTTATAGCGGAGACGATAAAAATTTCGATAAAAATGTGTAAAACGATTTTAGAAGTAAATATAAACGTTAAAAAATGATAAAATTTTAGACAAAAATGATTAATTGGCAGAACCAGATCCCTGCTCAAAATTTGTCTACTCAACAATGCTAAAAAACAATATCCAATCTGTATAACAATATTGAGCAGACAAATTTTGAGGTTCAAATTCTCATATCCCAAAGGAAAATGTTTTATCATTTTTGTCATCATTTATCATTTAAATCTAAATGATACAAAATACGTAATTATTCAAAAACAAAATAATAATTTATTAATTAACATTTTCACTCGAGTATATGTAGACAAATTACAGTGCATGTTTTTATAGAAATAAATATACACATGAAAAGATCATAAAATTTTAGACAAAAATGATTAATTCGGAAACAATCGTTCAAAGTTTCATATTCCAAATACGTATTATCGAAAAATGTTTTATCATTTTTTATATCATCATTTATCATTTAATTGTAAGTGATAAAAAATACGTAATATTATTCAAAAAAATAATAATTTATTAATTAACATTTTCACTCGAGCATATGTAGACAAATTATAGTGCAAATGATTTTTTAAATAAGTACACATAAAAAAATGATAAAATTCCTTACAGACAAATATCATTTATTGAAAAACAATCGTTCAAATTGTTATATCCCAAAGAAAAATGCTTTATCATTTGTATCATTTATTTTGTGACACTGTCATTTATCATTTGAATCTAAATTACGTACAATACGTAATTATTGAGAAACATAATAACAATAATTAATTAATTAACATTTTCACTCGAGCATATGTAGACAAATTATAGTGCAAATGATTTTAGAAATAAATATACGCTTAAAAAAATAATAAAATTATACACAAAATCATTTATTGAAAAATCGTTCAAATTGTTATCCCAAAGAAAATTTTTTTATCAATTGTATAATTTATTTTGTATCACTTGTCATACATCTTGAATTTCACTTGAATCGAAATTATGCAAAATCCGTAATTATAAAGGAACATAATGATAATAATTTATTAATTAGCATTTTCACTCGAGTATATTTAGACAAATTATAGTGCAAATGCACTACGTAGGACGGAGTATGTGGGAGAGTTGCCCAATTAGAGGAACATATAGGGTGTATATCCGAAAGCATCTGGTTGCTGCGGTTCCTCGAGTTACTCAATTAGGTTTGACGCGATACACGATGCTCATTGAGATCGTCATCGTCTTTGCAAAATCGATCCCACGATACCCGAGATTCGTGCACCAGGAATTTTTGTCGATACGCTCATCGACTGAGGGGCGGAGAAAATAAAAAAGAACAAACGTAATCACGAGACTCGAAATTGGAGCCAAAGACTCGAGCACGAGACATTTTCAGCGATACTCTCATTGAAGAGGAAGCAAAAAAAAAAAGTAAACACGAAAGATCACTCGAGTATTCTCTCGGATCAAGGATTTTCCAATTTGTCAATAAAGTGGCCGCTATATCGCTCTCGATTGTAAAACTCGGTTTATCGATCGTCGCGTCGGAAGCGCGACGTTGCCCGTTTCTGGAATTCAGTGAGACCGCGATAAAAATAAAAGCGCAATAAATACGGTAAAGAGGATGACGCGCGTGTATGTGAAAAATAAGAGATCCAGAACGGGAGAAGAATAAAATGAAAAATAAAAAGCGTAGATGGAAATAAAAATGGAAATGAGAAACAAAAAATATTGCAAAACTATGTGAATTTTTTTATTTCGACTCTTTCCTTTTTAATCACGATTCCGACGAGAGTCCGAGGCGATAACGCAGGGCGAGGAAGCTTCTTCGTACTTTTTTTCTTTTTCTTGTTGTTGTTGTTTTTTTTTTGGCGGGGGATACGAGAATGAAACGTCGAAAAAAGGATCGTCAGAAGGTCGTTACAACGCCGCAAACTTCTCCCCGTTTTCCTGTCTCCTCGTTCTCTTCCCCCCACCCTCCGTCGCTTCTTCCTTTTTTTACGATCCTGTCAGCAAGCAGCGAACGAATAACGATTCCCAGCTTTTCTTCGTGTATAGTCTTGTCGCCAATCCCTACTTTCGCCCATTTCTCGTGACTCTCTCGTTACCTCGAGGCGCGATCTTCCTTCGGCCAGAAGCTTTTACGCTTTTAACTGTAACAGGCGCGTTTTATAGCGCACCGAGCCACATTATTTTTCCTCTAAATCGCGAACACGTATAATCTCTCGACTCCCTTTCCGCCGCGAGAATCCTCCGAGTTCCTCCGCTTGAATTTATCGAGATCAATATAACAGGAGAACGATCTCGTATATGCTCGGGGACGATAATAAAAAGTACACAAAAGTTTATCAACTTTGATGAAATAATATCAATTTACCAAAAATTTGTTAATTATAATATTATTCACTTTTTGGGTGCTGATAAATTACGTTTTGTAGAAAATGTAGAGGAGTTATTCGAGAAGAAAAATAATTCTGAAATTTATTTTCAATATTTTTTTTTACCTGTTGAATTTCGAATAAAGTTCACCTCATCCACTTGATATATTCATGAATAACAGCAGAAAATACAGAAGTTATTGAATGAGCAAACCGATTTTAATCTGTCAATATTTGTCAAACTGTACGTTCAAGAATTTTCATTTCAATAAATGTTTTTGAATACTCACAAATGGGAAAATATTACTTATTCAATATAATTAGATTTAATGGTTTTAATATCATTTTCCTTCGATTTTCGTTTCTCGGCAGCATATATAAACGACCATGAAAAATTAATAAGTGAATAAGTGGGCGGGGCTTTTATCAATTTAAAAAAAATTAATTTTGAGAAATATTAAAATTTTCATCAATGGAAAAGAAGTAAATATGGTGGATATATTTTATAGAATTTCTGCGTTTGAATTTCGCAAACGTTGAAAATTCTCTCACTGAAATAAACGTATGATTTTCACTAAATATTTTTCTCTCCAAAATTAGACGGCAGATCATGTTTATTTTTTTCGAAATGTTCTTTACAAAGTACTCTAACATCTCCTTTTTTGTATGAAAATCATGAGAACCGTATTTAAGTTGTTTTGGAAAACGTATTTTTACACAGTGATACGCATTTAAATGGAAGAATCACCAAACTTTAAAATCGAATACCTAAAGGTCAAAATTACTTTTTTAGTCGATTTATAAAATTTGTATTCAAAACATATATTTTTTTAGAATTTTCGTAAGAAACCGATTTTTGCGATCGAACTATCAAGGTACAAGATCGAACGATCTGGTACCGAGTTAGACAAAAGAAAGATTTTATGACCAGCGTAGTTGGAACAATGAGTTTGACACGTAATGTGGAGGTTAATTTGTGTGAAATCAGCATATTACGACACAAATTAATTTATATCGAAGTTCAGAAGTATCTAATGGATTTCAGGAAGCTGTTTAAACGTCCCTTAGATATTGTTTTATTTATTGTGAACATTTTTTCCCAAACTGTTTTTCAATGGTTGGAAATTACAACTTAAGAACGAGATAGACAACAAAAATGTTGAAAGATCGTGTTATTCCAAAAAATCCTCATTCAATCATTTTTCACAAACGACGTTTCTAAAATGTTTGAAATTTTGACAGGAGCCTTTTCAGATACTCATAAATGCATCAGAATTTTTTTTATCGATATCTGTTTGTTACTTTCATTATAAAGCACTTCCTTTTACGACGGAATTAACACAGAAATTCATAAGGAACCGTGTTAATCTGGAAAATTTCAATTTATTAATTTGTCAGGAACAAAGTGTTGGAAATTTTAACAGGAAACTTCTTTAGATACTCATAAGTATATTTGTATTTTTTATTGATAACTGTTTGTTAATTGGATTATCAAATGAACTTTTAACAATTGAAATGTATAAAATGTATCTTATAAATATTAATGAATCGCGTTGATATTGAATACGATCTGAGTCTCCAACTTGCGATAGTAAAATTGAACTTGTAGCATTTTTCATCAATCGATATTCTTTGGCTATACATAAAAAAGGGTCGATGATTGACTCATCAAGGGGTTAGAAAAAAATTTTCAATGAAACCGATCGTAATCCATTGACAATGGTTCACGTCCCGGCAGGTCGTTTCTCGATTCATAGAGGCGATTAGATCCGGTTACAAGATGATCCACGCTCCGAAGTCTTGTCTAGCGCTGAGCACGTACGCTTCCCGGTGAGATATCGCACTCTCCTGATTCTCGCCTTGTATATCATCTACGTGTGTGAGAGCCGTAAGAATCTTCGGCACGCTTCCGGCGCGTGCCCCTGAGAACAGATGCCCTCACCCTCCCCCGCTCTCCCTCGATCCGCACTCTCTCACTCTCATCTCAAACAAGCTCATCGTGAGGTTAATAATTCTTCTTTACACCCAGAATTCCCATCAGCAACTTTTTTTCACACCCTCAATATCTCACTTGACCCCGTAAACACGCATCTCGGCTTTGCATTAAGCCAAATACATTTTTAATCGAGTTATCCTATGTTTTCTTTTTTTCGATTTTTTTCCATCTCGGCTCATTGATTTTTTAGAGCTCCTCGTTAAGGTGATGTCTAACCGCTGCGAGTGCGAGAAAGATGCATAACGAATTTGCTATTTTCTCAGAAATTTTTGAAATTTTAGAAACAAAAAAAGAATCACATTATTCTTTGATGGAAAGAGAACAACGTGATTTTTTTTTCTTCGAAAAATGTTTATTTTCAGAGAAAATAGTAAAGTTCGATTTTGCACGACATAGGATGCATAACGGATTTGCTATTATCTCAGAAATTTTTGATATTTTAGAAACAAGAAAAGAATCACATTATTCTTTGATGGAAAGAGAACAACGTGTTTTTTTTTCTTCGAAAAATGTTTATTTTCAGAGAAAATAGTAAAGTTCGATTTTGCACGATATAGGATGAATAACGGATTTGCTATTATCTCAAAAATTTTCGATATTTTAGAAACAAGAAAAGAATCACATTATTCTTTGATGGAAAGAGAACAATGTGATTTTTTCTTTTCGAAAAATATTTATTTTCAGAGAAAATAGTAAATTTCGATTTAGCACGATATAGGACACTTGAACTGAAGGTGACATTTAATCCTTATGAGTGCGAGAGGGACAGATGTAAAACGGATTTGCTATTTTCTTTTAGATTTTTGATATTTTCGAAAAAACAAGAGAATCACATTATTCTTTGATGGAAAGAGAACAACGTGATTCTTTTTTTTTTCTTCGAAAAATTTTTATTTTCAGAGAAAATATCAAAGTTTGATTTTGCGCGATATAGGACAGTTGAACATCGCGTTAATTTTCCTGAAGACTCGGAAACGTGACCAATGAATCGACGATTTTTTTATTTGTATAAAATATTGATTACAAAATTATAAAATATTGATAAATATTGATTGTATAAAATACTGTTTTTTTTTTAATTCATAAGAGTTTTCATGAATTTAAAAAAAAAAAATTTTGGAGCGAAAATGTCGGATTTTAACGAATATTTCCTTATAAGGAGAGCGCGGGACGTTTTTTATCCGTTTCGCACTCCTCAGGAATTCTAAGGCCCAACCTGACCCGTTCTCGCGCACACAAGTCCACGATTCTCCCCTTCGGCATGAAACGACGAGGAGCAATCGGCCAACCGATTCTCGACTTGTGTCGTGAACCGGCCACTGCACTCCTATACCCGCAGGACCCGAAAGCCCCCGAGTACTCCATTTTTTATTTAACCGTCGGAATGTCACCTGTCGATATAACTATGCCCGCTCCGACGCTGCATTCCTTCTCAAAATATTTTTTCGTGTAATTTTAGACATTTTTATGTAAAAATCCGTCAAAAAATGTTCATTCATTTTTTAATGTTTAATCAAAATTAATTGTATTTCGAACATCGTATTAAAAACATCGTTGAATTTTGTGATAGGAAAAGATTTCGCTGTTTAAATTTAAAAGTAACGGTCGCCCGATTGATATAGGACAAAAATGAACGAGAGTGATAAAAGAGATTTTTTTTTATCAGAGGTTTAAGGATGAGGAAGGAATTAATCCCGAGTTTACGAGGTGAGAGATAAATGACACGAATGTTTTGATACTCACTGCTGTTAGCACCAAAAGCGTGCTTGAGCGTTCCAAATTCAGCTGCCGTGGTATTCGCATTTTCGAAAAAGGCTTTTACCGCGTCGCAACGGCCGGTGACGTTCTCGTGTCTCTCCGTCGATCTCGCCGATCGCGATAATGCCCCATCGATCAAGAGACAAGAGAATATTACAGCCACCGCATAAACACCGGCAAAACCGATCACAGCACTCTTCGAATTACTCATTTTTTCACCTGTCCGAGAACGCTCAATTTCCTCCAAATAATTCCTCAAATCCGTAAAAACAAAAACGAATAAGTTTTTAATTCTTATTTATTTTTTTCGCGAATGAAAAAATAAATGAATAAAAAGTTCGGAATAAATATTAGTCTCGTTCCACCTGGCAACGACGTTAACGCTACTCCGTGTTTTCCGCAATCTCGCCCGGTCTTTTGCCTCTCTCAGGCTCGTTCGGCATTCAAAAATAAATCGCGAAATGTGCATGCGATTCGCACTCTTATTATTTCTCCCATCTATTTTTTACTTTCGTTTGTTGTCCCGAAAGTAATATTCGCTTTTTTTTAATTCTCCTCAAATTATCATCACGTTCCTCACTCAGGCACAATTCGCACTCGTGTACGCACTAACCACGGGTAACGCATGCATGCACCACACGACGAGGAGAACGCCCCGCGCGAGCGATGCTTCTCCCTTTTTTTTGAAACCCCGAATGCAAGCTCTCGGCTCCGTTCCACGATCGCGACTGCCGCTTGTGCTGCAGATCGCGGGACCGCCGGCGCGCGACTGTGCGGATGGGGATTCCTCTCGTTTTCCCTTTCTACGATCGTTCCTCTCCCGCGGGCATCAACCGCGACGGACACTCCGACCCCTCTCGGTCGGTCAAGCTGCGCGAAACGACCGCCGCGAGCTAACCCAACGCCATCTCGTGGCAATTTAATTAATTGAATAACGAAGTACTCAAACCGATGGAATAAAAGTTTACGAAGTTAGTATCGAACGGTATACATTAAAATGATATTTTAAGATTTTTATTTTCGTATAAAAGTGACGAATTTATTCGAGGAAAATCATACAGACTCGGAGCAATATAAAAAAAAAAAGACGAGCCAATTACTAAAAATAAATTTAAATAAATGTCAACTGAGTTCTGGGTTGATTAACTTGCCACACGTTGAGCTCTTCGTATTCTTCGATGCAGGTGATTATCTGATCGGGTTTGAAACCCTTCTGGGTGCAGCGTTCCAAAATTTCCGAGACTTTGACGACTTTCGCTCCGTTCGCGATATCGTAGATGAGTTGGATGATTTTGGAGTTCGGATTTTGATTTCTATTGGTAGGTTGAATCTCGGAATAATTGATGGAATGTTTGGACATGGCGACGAGACGATTGGCTTCGATGACGTCCTCCTTCTCAACGAGATTCGAGAGTCTGAGTCGCGCAAGAGCGGTCGAGAGACGCAGAATCGCGAGCAAATTTCGCGCCGACGTGAAAGTTTTGTCTCGGCTGTTTCTGGATTCTTTTCTCAGTTCGACGTAAGTGTCGACGATGTAGTCGATCAGTTCCTCCGGGATCGTCGGATTTTTCATCTTGCAGAGAGCGATGTATCGTCTCATGACGTTCATGTCAAGAGCCTCGACCTTCGTCGGTGGCTGGGCTCCGTGTCTGTGTACGTAAGTTATGTGCTGAGCGAGTTTCAGATCGTTGTCCCTGTCAGCGCGATCCTGGATGAGCCAGAGGAGATCGAAACGCGACAGCAACGCCGGTGGGAGTTGAATATTTTGTTCGATCGTTCTTTTGGGATTGTATCGACCGTAAGCGGGATTCGCGGCTGCTAGAATGGAAACGCGAGCGTTCAATCGAGTCATTATTCCGGCTTTGGCGATGGAGATCGTTTGCTGTTCCATTACTTCGTGGATTCCTGTTCTGTCCGCGTCTGCCATTTTGTCGAACTCGTCGATGCAGCAAACTCCCTGGTCGGCCAAGACCAAGGCACCTCCTTCGAGCATCATTTCTCCAGTTAAAGGATCTTTGAGAACAGCCGCTGTCAAACCAACTCCTGAGGAACCTCGACCAGTCGTGTACTGTGATCTCGGAGCTAATCGAGTTATGAAGCCCAGAAGCTGGGATTTAGCCACTCCAGGGTCACCCATCAGACAAATGTTGATGTTGCCTCGAATCTTTATGTCTCCTTGCTTCCTGTCGGTTCCTCCTACCAAGAGAAGGAGCAAAGCTTTTTTGACGTCCTCCAAGCCATAAATTTCCGGTGCTATTGAAATTGCCAGCTTCGTGTAGAAATCGTCTTCATTCACCAAACTGGACAGCTCTTCGCTCATCACTTGCTCGTCTTCGTCGATTGTTTCCATGTTGGTCAAAGTAGCAATTCTCTAGAATTTTGATTATAATCATTGAGTTGAGTTTCAGGGACATTTTAACTGTTGCACAGTAAGGTGGCGCAAAAAACCGACTATTTTTTTTGAGTCTCGAGTGAAAAAATGTTAGTTTTCGATGTTTAAGAGTTACCTCCAAAGGACAGCTCAAAAAAAAATTTTTAAAGGTCGCTCCGAATTTTTTAAAATTTCAAAAAACGATTTTTTTTTCTGTTACGGCATAATTTTATAGACGAAAAAATAATAAGTTTCTGGAAGTTTCAATTCAGAATTTTTTTAAATTATGAAGTTTAAAAAAAATTATGTATTTTGTCATGTTTGATTTTTAGTCCATCTCGTGGTGAATTTTTGTCGAATATTTTATCAATTAAATAAAAGATAAAAAATGTACGGAATTTTAATTTTAATATTAAAACGTCGCTCGAAAAAATCCAAAGTAACGCACCAGCAAATTTAAAAAAATTCTAAGCGACCTTTTAAAATTCAAATTCTGAATTGAAACTTTCAGAAACTTATTATTCTTTCATCTATAAAATTATAATGTAACAGGAAAAAAAATAAAAAAATTCGATTTTTGACGATTTTTGAAATTTTAAAAATTCGGAGCTACCTTTTAAAAATTTTTTTCTGAGCTGTCCTTTGGATGTAATTCTTAAAACATCGAAAACTAACATTTTTTCACGATTCAAAAAACAAAAATAGCCGGTTTTTTTGCGCCACCCTAATACACAGTTTACTAAAAATTATATTTACATGGGCATCGACATAAGTCTCGCTGAGTAGCGCACCACCGGCTTTAGGATTGAACCCTGTTTTCATCAGAGGCAAGAAGATACCAGTAACAATAACGTGATCACCGGGCAGACACTGTCTCGTGACTTCTCCACGACAGTAAATTGTGAGTGATCGTGGAATATGTCCAACGGGAACTTGATCGCTCTGAAAAAATTGTAATGTTTCAGAGATATTTTCCATATCAACCATAAATAGATTTAATGCAATTCCATTTAGTTTTACTCACGTGTTCTTGCAATTTAACTTCCTGAAATTTGGTGAATTTCGAGCCTTTCGTTTGCATGTATAATCTTCCACCAGACTTATTGACGCGACAATCGTCACTGGGACAGGATTGTTGAGGCATAAAACTCATGGACTGTACAGGTTGATATGTCTCTGCACCGCACTGGTCGCAAGTGTACGTCGCGACAACGACGAGTGGCATTACCTCAGTCGCTCTCGTCACGATTCCACGCACGGTTACCAATTTCCCAATTTTTTCTGCTTTTATATCTCTCACGGAGTATGCCTTGGCAGAGTCGAAATTGTGAAAATAAACTTCACTGCAATGAAAAAGAAATTGAGCAACAGAGTTAAAAGATTTACAGCATTAAATTAGGTGAAATAAATTTAAGCGTACAATCTACGCATGAGCTCAGGTGCATATTTGTTTCTTGGATCTCTCTGATCTCCGGGATGACGATTCCTTGAATCCATGAGCAATCTATGTTCTATGTAAATGTCCAATGCATCTTTGGCCGGAACTGCACGCTCCTTGAAGTCTGGAAGAATTTCTTGCACCAACTGGAAATTCAATTTATTGTAAGCATCAAAAAATGTTAAGCTATAAAATAATTTATTTTCAAAATGGATTAAGGAGGTTCTGTTGCTTCGTGCTAGTCAAATTAGTAATTGCTTTTTTAGCATTTTCAAATGGAACTGAACTGAACATATTCCCATATTTGATAAATCTTCTCAATTTGAAAGATGATTTTTTTTCATTTTACACATTTCCATAGTACACAAAATAAACAAAAAAATTATTTTATAATGTTAATTTGATTCACTTTCTTGTATCAATTAGTATGGAGTCACATGGAATGTCAATGAAATGGTACTTTTATGAGTGAATTATTCTCTCAGAACTTCGGTAACTGTAATTTTTTATGTGAGAATCTCAATCCTTATAGTCCAAGGAATCCGTGAATTTTTTCAGATTGCCAAAAAGTTCAATCTAAATAAATTTTTTCTTCACTTTACGAAAGTATGGTCACCATTTCTCAAAAGCTTTTTGTAGCTTTTATGCCATTTTCGACAAGTTCATTCTCACTTGTTCAGTCAGCAATGCCACATCAAATTTCGCTATCGAGAAACTGACTTATATTCTTTACTGTCAGAAAAATTCCATTGCTAAAGTTCATTTCGATAATTGTGACGATACCTCCTTAAAATGCATGAAAATCAATAAAATTGTTATTCACCTCTAGAACCAGATTTGTGTATCTTCTTGTATTATCAGCAATTGCATTTGCGAGATCATCGTCGAATTCTTGAATATCATCCAGGTCGACATTGAAAGCTACCACTTCCCTGTGAGCGATTTTGGTCAACTGCTCCCGGTACTTGAAGACTTTATCGCCAGTTTTGTCATCCATTTTCACATACTCAGTGAAAAATGTTTTTAATTGTTCTAAAAATATAATAAAAACATAAAAAAAACATTGTTTTTACCATTACTTATGAAAAGTCAATATTTCACGGTTAGGAAAAGTGACGCGATAAGAATTTTCTTAGAACTGCAATAAATAAGATAGATATAGAACGATGTAAAATTTTAAAATATACCTTTATCTTTTGCATAATCTCTAGTAGCTTTTGGTGCCATTTTTGTAACGTATAACTTACTAAATTGTTAAAATAATATAAAATTACTCCAAAAGCGCGAAAGTCTCAGGATGGTCGTTTCCCGCCAAATTATATTGCGCGAGACAGAAAATAAACGAAGCGATCCATACGCCACCTATCGAGCTGTCAGGACAGTGTTTCAGTTTACGTTAGGTTAAGTTTTGGAAGAGGCACGTGTATACTGCTGTAGGAATAACAAAATTGTTATTAAAAATGGGAAAAGCGAAGAAAATCAAGTTCTCGAAAGAGACGCAATCGAAAGTCGGTCTCGCCGATCAAATCGAGACAGAAAAATTGCCTAAGATGAAAGATCGCAAGAAAACGAGATTCCACACTGATGAAGATGAGGAGGTTAGAAAACTGTTCCAATTTTACATTACACATTTTCAGAGATTATTTATGTATTATGAAATTTTACATGGTTAAAAAATTTTGCAGTTCGTCGACGCAAATCTCTCCCAGAAAATTCTCTCCCAGGCACGAAAGCAGCAGATGGAGATTGAAGAAGAAGTTGGAATCGATGGTTCATCGACAACAAAGAAGAAAAAGCCTGTGACTAAATTAGGACCGGATCTGAGTGACGATGAAGAATGTTTGAGCGAGGAGGATGTCACTGGCAATGAGTACTATGAAAATATCGAAATCGACGAAGAGGATGAGAGAGCTCTTCAAATGTTTATGGACAGAGACCGAGCGCCAACCAGGACTTTGGCGGATATAATAATGGAGAAGCTTACTGAGAAGAAAACAGAAATTCATACACAATTTTCAGACGCTGGCTCCATACAGATGCAAGACTTGGATCCTAGAGTAAAAGCTATGTACGAGGGTGTACGCGATGTCCTTGCAAAGTACAGAAGCGGCAAACTTCCTAAAGCTTTCAAAATAATTCCCAATCTTCGTAATTGGGAGCAGATCCTCTACATAACTGACCCACAAAAATGGTCAGCAGCAGCGATGTATCAAGCAACACGAATTTTTGCTTCCAATTTGAAAGAAAAAATGGCTCAAAGGTTCTACAATCTTGTCCTCTTGCCTCGTATTCGCGATGATCTCGCAGAATACAAGAGACTGAACTTTCACCTTTATCAAGCTTTGAGAAAATCACTATTCAAGCCAGGAGGTTTCATGAAAGGAATTCTCCTTCCTCTCCTCGAGTCTGGAACTTGTACTCTTCGTGAAGCGGTCATCGTTGGATCGGTTGTAGCTAAAAATTCGATTCCCATGCTCCACTCGTCAGCTGCAATATTGAAAATTGCAGAAATGGATTATACTGGAGCCAACAGTATTTTCCTGAGGATATTTCTCGATAAGAAATACGCACTTCCTTACAGAGTTGTCGATGGAGTAGTTTTCCATTTTCTCAGGTTGATTTTCAGATTTCAAGAATTTTTATTTTATTTTACTCTCATTTGTAACAGGTTCACAATAATTGTGTTTGGATTCTTATAACTATTTTCAGATTTGAGAGGGAAACACGAGAGCTTCCTGTTTTGTGGCATCAGGCTCTTCTCACCTTCGTTCAACGTTACAAAAGCGATATAAGCTCCGAACAAAAGGAGGCGCTTCTAGAATTGTTGAAGAAACAGCCTCATCACACGATAACTGGCGAGGTGCGACGAGAGCTTCAGAATTCAAAGTGCAGAGATTCGGAAATCGATGAAATCACCGAGGAACCGATGACTTCATAAATAATATCTGATCGAATTTATGTTCGATAATAAAGTAGAATTTTAAGTACGAATTCATATTGTATATATTTTTCAATAAAATGTATCAAATAATACGATTTTTATAAATATCGGGTTTATAAACGAATTTCATTAGATGAAAATAACTTAAAACGTTTGTATGAAAAAGTTAATGCGCTTTTGTTGACAATATGTTTATTACATTAAAATCTACGATATCAACAGGGTTACAACGGAATCTCGAAAAATGTTCCCTATATCGTTGAAATATTTACACGAAGCTGTTTATTTTTTGCACTCGCTGCGATTGTTATATTGTTTAATTTTACGTGACAGACTATGCAGGATGCAAAAAAAGTATACTTCAGTTTTTCTAGTTGCTAAAGTAGATATTAAAAAACGTCTAAACTCCCGCATCGATGAATAATATAGTTGAGCAATAATGAGGATTCCAGGCTCTTTTATCGATTCGACGATTAAAAATCTAATGTTTAAAACACCCATAGGAACGCTCAGATTCGTAATTTCTACTTCTTTTTAAAAAAACTCGTGATACTTTTGGATCCAGCTGCGGCCTTTTGTCTCGCTATTGTTTTCTTTGACACGGGTGGCGGTTTTTGAGGCTGAAACAGAAAAATAATTTTATAAATTTTTCTACACATTGCAAACTAAAAGTGAACAAGAATAATTTAGTGATGAACCTTTTCTGGTTTTGTCAAATCTAAAACTCGATTTCTTTGTAAATTATCCGCTTCGAGAGATTCTTTTTTCTGTCTCTTCTCATCCACCACATTTTCCTTGGGGCTGTTCAATTTTCTCTTTTTGGTATCAGAGTCTTCCGGAAAGTTTAGATACTGAGCTAATTTTTTGGAGAGATCATCTGCCAGATACTCTGATACAATTCCATGTGCATATTTCATATATTCTGAAAAATAATTTCATTTATTACTCTGTACAAAATTGATAACAAAAAAAATTATGTGTGTATTGTTTGTTCTTGTGTTCTTACCAACATCCGTGCCAGCTTCATATTTCGTGCTTTTCACATAAGTTGCACTGACTGCACCCTGAGAAACATGAACTCCTTTCTGTCTCAGAACCTCCGCCACTCTCTCAACTTTTTTCTGCAACCAACTGAGCGTTTTGTCCTCATTGTATTTATACGCCTGTAAGGACTCGTCTCCTTTTCTGTCAGCCACCAGAGACAGTTTGAGATTTTGACAGCGTGCGAGTCGCATAGTTCCAGGATAATCATCGTCTCTCAGAAGTTGTTCCAACGGGGAGACTTGCTGCGATTTTCTCAAGTAAGGAAGAACTAGAAATATTGGATCGATCGGCGTAGAGAGATGCATTTTGCCATCAGATTTAACATTTCCATCGATGAACCAAGATCTCCAGTTCTCATCGAAGGTCAGAACTTCCTGAACGGTGAGATCGCCCGGACTGAATACAAACATGGCTGGCTGATTGGAAGCTGGATGTCTCAATTTAACAATATCAGGTGGGTTATTTTCCCCTCCTTCAATCCCATCACCTGAAAAAATTTCATTTTATTTGCCGAAAAAAATCATCAATCAAATTTTCAGTTCTGTTTACATCGATTGTTAATAAAAAAATGACGAAATAAGAATTTTTTTTGTTTTGTTTATTTTGGAATAATGAATCTCGAGGTGTTTTCTCGGATGTATAGTAATATAAAAAGCCGCGAATTCTCTCCGGATATGCACATTCGTACCTTTCATGAGGAATACCCAAGTGTTGGCTGAGGGATGCGAGCTCGCTGTCTTGACGCATTTTTTCGGTGATCCTTTGACCCGGGGCATTTTGTCGCTTCGTTCTCACCTTTTCTTCACTCTATCGGCTATTCGAGTTTTTCTCTTTTATTTATCAGTCAATTCACGTGCGAACGATGGAAAAATGTCGTGATCATAAATCAGAAGTCAGCCATTTTTTGAGGCAATAATTCGGCCGGTCCGCGAAATTCGTCCTCTATTGTTGACAAGTTGGTTCGAAGCTTTTCATCAATAAAAATTTCCAGGATTTCGGACGGCGCGAGCCGCATTATCGCGGATTATCGTAGCAACCGGAAGCCGCAGACTTTCAACGCTTAACATTTTATTTTCGTCTCGAAAATTTTATGAATCTCGAGGACTCGCCCTTTCGCGATCCTCTCGTAGATCCCTATTGAACGACATTCGAATTTTCATCCGTCCGGGGGTAATTCTTATCGCGTTATCTCGCTCGAGTCTCACCTTCTCCCTTGCTCCCTATCATTTCCCCTCACGAGGACAAGAGGGAGAGAGAGAGAGAGAGAGAAGCTCGAGCGCCCGATCACCCTGGCGAGTGCGGGTTCAACTAAAAGGTGAAACGCTCTTTTTTTCCGCCTCGTGCCCCCGTCTTGGCGCGCGTTTTTATTCTCCTCTTTCTTCCTTTTTTCCCGCGCAGTTCCGCAACGCAGAGGATTCTCCCCCTCCCTCTTAAGATTTTTCTCCTTTACAGCCATCTTGTATTTCCCGTGGCGCCGCCATGGGATTTCTTTCTCCCTCGTCGTCCAATGAGCCATTTCACGCTGAAAGGGCCATCAATTGACCGTGACCCATTTTCATCTTATTCATCATTTTTTATTACTCTTCGTCGCTGTAAAAATATGTTTTCTCATTATCGTGTCACTCTTTATGGATTTTCCTTTATGAGCTTAACTTCCATAAATTAAAAATTTCAATAATTTTGACTCGAAAAACTATCAGACTGCTGTTCTTTCGATTTTTTCAAATCATAATAATTTCTTGGAAATTGAGGGAGCATCGAGAAACGAAAATATTTTGCATGAATATCCTTTGGAGCATCGTAAAGAGACTAGATTTATGTAGAAAGTAAGCCGATAAAATAGGTTCCTTTGTTGTAACTCCGTCTGTGATTCAATCTTTGCCATAACGAAACGGAATAGACGTAGCGAGGGCATCGCTTTCAGGGACAGCAATAATCGAGGTCAGCCGGGACGAAATTACGACTGTTAATCGCACGTATTAACGCAGTGAAAAGTAAAGAGAAAGACATCCTCCTTTCTCCAATGTCTAGACTAGTCACGAGGCGAAGTAAAACGACTTTGTAACGACCGAAATAAATATCTATCCCACAAAAAGAAACAATATTTCTACAAAAGAGAAGACATTTTTTGTCCCATGTTTTCAAATTGTTTCTACCTGGAATGCAATTAAATTCTCAATTACAAATTCCATCAAATTTTCCTAAACGCATCCAAACTCTGTGAACTTTCCGCGATGCGAATCGACGTGAGGCTGATGAAGTTTGAAAAATGGCTAGAATGATGAATAAACTCGATTAAGTCCATTGATGGCGAGGAAGTTGGTCGAGTGATATAACAAAGTGTGTGGTGTCCGAGTATAACGAGGGCGGATTCGGCTTTTAACATTAATTGAGAGTCGCGTGTAGGAAGTCGTGTAAGGCTCCCACACGTTTAATTCCGTAATGTCAGATGAGAGTGAGAGAGAGAAAATAAATGGCATCGGAATATGAAAGGTCGGTTCGAGTGCTGGGGTGGCACGTATGGTCGCCGATTAGAACGCCAATATAAGCGAGAGAGCAGCGTAACCTGAGTAACCCAATATCTCCAGGGTCATGTCCAACGATACGCGTGCATCCCGTTCTAGGCGTGACCATTCAATCGAACATGCTCCGACCCAGATAGACTTGCCTTGTTGTTCCTCTATTCAAGATTTCAGCATCGCGGTACACCGCAATCCAAAAACAACTATAAATACAAAAAACACTTCTCTTTATCACGAAATTCTTGTGTATCAATTTCCAGTGATCCCGACTTATTTTCCTTCTATTTTTATTTTCGTCTATTCACACATTTCGTCATCTATGAAAATTGTACTGAAAATAAATTTGAAAAATAAAAACAATGAAGAGAATTGAAACAGCCCTTCTATTTTATTATCAAAATTATTTCAAAATCTTTCAAATGCATAGCGAGCAGAGAGAGAGAGAAAGAGAGAAAAAGGACTCAAATTACAATGCATTTTCTTATAATATATATACATATATATATTTTTTCGGTTTTCTTTTTTAATTTTTTTTTCTTCCTCTTATTTATTAAACACAGAATCACAGAGCAAACTGGACATGTCGGAGTGGGAATTTGGGGCTGGCCGGGAGATGCTTTACATTTCATTTTTCGTTCTTATTTATATATATATATATAGATATTGTTTATTCTCGTTCAATATTCGCCTCCGAATGTTTCACCGTCGTCGCGCCGAGTTTCCTCGTCCAGCTCGTACAAATATTAAAAAGTTCCTCCGTCCTCTTAATTATCACTGTTTAATGAATTTTACAGAGTATACAAAGTGGACGAGTTAAATGAGAATGAGAGCGCACGTAAGTCTCGTATATATTTCCCCCCCCCCTTTTTTTTAAATACACTTTATCAATTACGCGTAAAAAATCGTACGAAAATTTGGTCGAACGAGAATCGAGGAAACCCCGTGAAAAGACAAACCAGACGAATTCTCTCTCTTTTTTTCTTTCTTTTGTTTTTCCTTTTCGTTAATCCACGATGAAAGATTATTAGTGGAAGTTTTATTTTAAAATTTTATTTACAAATCAAGGCAATATTCGTTAATTATTGGCTACATGCATACTGGTGTGTGTACTTGTGTGTCGGCGTTTGTGTCTTCGCGTGTTCAACATTCTGATAATCCATCGAAAAATCTTCGCAGCTCTTTTCCTCGCAGAATCTTTCGACTCGGTCCGCTACTTTTTTTTTTCATTTTTTTTCTTCTTTTTTTTTGCAACCTTTGTGACAATTTTTGTACAATATATAATCTTCTCAAATGTTTTGCGGAGCTCGTCGTTCGAATTTGAGCCTTTTTTTGCCCTTAAAAATTCTTTTTCTTATGAAAATCGCTTCATATTAAAAAAAAGTTCTCACGCTTCATTCGATCTCTCTCTCTCTCTCTCTCTAATTTCTTCATTTCGCATTTACTTCTCTCTCGCACTCATTCAGCCGCTAACACTACGCACGCACGTTTTTTTTTCTACTCTCGCGCTTCTTTTATTTATCTGCTTTTTTTTATCAAGTTTCCCACCTTGGTATCGGGTCGCAGCCTCGCGTCTAAAAGTAACAACTTTGTACTTGCAAATAATCATTGCGTGCTTATAATTTTTTGCGCTCACTACGGTCGCGCCGTCTCTCGTTGCCGCGGCTCACTAATCGTTCACGTCGTAAAATCTAATCTACAATGCTCGGACGACGTTCCTCTCGCGTTTTACAAACAGTCCAGCGTATTCTGGCGGTATAAAGTCTTTTGATATATAGGAAAGCGTTCGCGGGCAATGCGCACGTTGGCTGATAAAAAATCTTCGAAAGGAATTACGGAGAAACTTAATTCACGATTGTTCTTAGATCTTTATCCAGAACTAATTACAAAATCTCACGAATGCTTTGATTTTCTCTACCTCATCGCGAATCATTCGTCTCATTGTTTTTTCTTTTTTTTGCGCGGAAGCACCAATTTCATCTTAATTTTAAAAAACACGATAATCATATCGGAATAGAAACGGAAAAAAGAGGATCAGTGTTAAAAATTCAACCATCCAAAAAGAAATTCTCCTGCTATCGTTCCTCCTCCTCCTCCTCTCAAACACGAGCAAATTCCACTTTCAGTCCCAGCGTAGGCTTCGCGACGTCTCGCTCTTTCGCGGGTTAGACACAATGATTTTGTATAAGCAACGGATATTGGTAAAAAGTAAAATAAAAGGAAGGACGGTGATGCGCTTATCGCTCGTCGTCACCCGGAGTCGCGAATGTAATACGGAGTTAAAAAACAACAAACGAAAAAAAAAGAATGAAAAATAAAAGACAAACTACAACGTACGTTCAACAGAGTTTTGTCGAAAAACATTCGAGACCGCGAAGATTCTGCAGTCCTCGATCTCATTCTCAATATTTTCTTTTTCTCGTTTTAACCAGCCAGTTCGTAGTCACTTTCACACTCGCAACAACAAAAAAACACACGATCTCACAATCCTCTTGTTTTCTTAACTAAGTACAAATGCTCTAATCATGATTCATCCGTGTAATGCTGCTGAGCGCTCAATTTTTCTCATTTTCTTTTTATTCTCCTAATCTCCCTCTTTATCACTGTTCTCACAAACTCTGCTCTTAACTCACTTTCTCAACAACCAAATAAAAAAAGGACGCTTCATACGCACATAAATGCCTCATCAACTCCCTAATTTCATTCGCGTACATCTCTAATTCGATAATGATATTTATATATAATATTTATATATATATATTTATATAAAAAAAAGAAAACAATGATTAGATCTGAACCGCACGTTATCACCACGTTTATCTCGTCTTGGATGAGAATGACATGCAACGCGGATCACATTGGGAATTTTATGCGTATATCCACTTCCGACAAAAGTTCCGTCCTTTTGTTTTTTCGTATTCTTAATCACGGATTTTAAAGAGTTCCGGAGCAAGCTTTGTGCTCGAGTGATTGTCAGTTGTACATATTAGACGGTACAAAACGACGGTGGCGCACGTTCTCCCGCACTCGTACGAAATCTCACGGAAACAAAAAAAACAGAACTCGGCTCGTTCTAGTTCCTCAATCGGCTAATCTCGTTTTCCCCCGACGAGAGACATCTCTCTCTCCTTTTTTTTTCATTTTCTCCTGTCGCCCAGAGGCGGATCTCGTCGAGGAATGTCGTACCGAAGAAAAATTACAAAAGAACCAGAGTCGATGGCGAAGAGAAAGAAAAACGCGTGAACCGAATCCGGAGCATTCGTTTCCAACGAAATTACTTCTCACTCTTTCATCCCACTGTCGATTATTTGTCGCTTCTTCGTTTTTTTCTTCCACAAAAGCACGCTGTTCCCAGAGAGGACGAATTTTTTCATGTTTTCACCGTCGTTTTTTTTTCTTCTTTTTTTGCCGCGATGATCAGCTGATTTTAGACTGTCTTCATCGCGTCGCGTCGTTTCGGTTCTGGAGGATGATAGCTGTGACCCGGCTCGATTAATATTTCAATATTTTCTTGCTCGTTTCCGCACTTTCGCGTCTAACTCGTCACGGCGATCGGTCTCTTGATGCGCCACGACAGTCGAGCTACGCGCAGGAGGCTTATGAGGCTCCTCCTCAGGATGCAACGGGAGGCTTCAAGGCTGACCGTTAGGCCAGAATTTCGGCGGGGCTAGGAGGCTCCCATCGAACCTGAACCCGGGCTCGGACTGTTCTGCACCGTACCAGGTACCTGGTTGAACGGATGGTTGCTGTTGCAAAGGACCGTGTAGATGTTCTCGACGTTGCTCAGCTTCTCGAAGAACGGTATCAGGTCGAGGAGTTCCGAATCCGTCATGTCATCGAACCACGATGCGACTGGAACCTTTGGAACAAATTTATTTACATTAATATTAAAAAATCGAAAGCTTATAATAACCTACATTCAAAAACGGAATAATTTTTTTTACAATTTTCGTCTGTTTGTGCAATATTCATGTGGACTCTGGAGACTTCACGAAAGTTTGACGTTTGCTCATAATGCTTACAACACCGAGAGGATCGCGCAAGAATCAAGCTATCCCATTAACTTATTACATGACAAAGCTGTGAGCACAGCACAGATTTTTTGACTTTTTCTTGCGTAACTTTTAAGATCAAATGTTAAGAACAATATTCTCTAATCTAATGTTACTTTGTATCGTCTTAAAATGATCTTTTCAATACCACATTACGTGAAAAAATTCTTCAAGCTCGCGTTTCAGTCCACGTAACCGAGGAAAGACGAAAATATAGAAAATACGATGAACAATAAGAAAAAAAGAATCTGTCACGTGTATGAGACGAGTGTTCATTTCCCTCTCTCTTTTTCTGTCTGCGGAGCGGTGTACGTTCAAGGCGAAGGTCGAGAGCCCGTCGTTCGAATATTCTCAACGTCCATTCGACTCGAATGACTCGCCCGTATTTTTTTTTCCCCTCTAATTCTCTTTCTTTCCTTAACCTCATCGTCATCTATCATCTTGCAAAAGACTCATTTGCATAATACAGACTCCAACGCTTTTCCGTATTCTTCTCTGTGTTTCCTTGGTGTACGATGTTTCCATCGTGACCGAGAATTCATCAGGATAACGAGAAAAACACTCACCGCGTTGTCAGGATGGAAGATGTAACTCGCTGGGCTATTGTCCACTATTATAATCTGCTGCAAATCTCTTCCTAGCTTATTCAAATCCTTGACATAATTGCCACGATGAAACACGCACGACTCCCGAAATAATCGCGCTCTGAAAACTCCCCATTTGTCGAGCAAATCCGCAACCGGATCTGCGTACTGTAACAACCAAAATGGAAATAGAATCACCGGGTTAACACCACGTAATATAATTGTATATGCATGAATTATAAGATAACATAAAATTACTTTGACAATTTTTTCAGACGTTGAAGGATATTAAAATTATCTCTTTTCATAACGTGTTGTTATTATTGCTATTATCCAATGATAATAATATCAATAAAGTACAAAAATATATATGTATTAGAGTGATTTTTTTATTTCAGACCCGGCACGAAATTTTATTGACAATACTCAAAAAAAGTTCCCTTAAAATTTGAGCTCTTCATATTTAGTTTTAGTTTCCCATTGACCCCCCCTAAAGGTGGGTACAATTATTTTACGGTCTAGAATTAATGTAATTTACAATGCTAACCCGACTGGACTAATTAAATACTCGCCTTCAGCGTGTGAAGATTTTCCATTTAAAATACACGTAAACTTGAATTTGAATTTCTTCGAATTTTTTTTCGAATTTCCATCGTTCAGTGGCATTTTATGGTAACGACTCGTTCGAAAGCGCAAATTACTCAGGATTACACGCCCTACAAAAGTATTTATTGCGATTTAGCTGTGACTCAGAATGGTGAGGAAGATTTTGTTCGCAAATTCATGAGAAAGACAAATTATGCACAAGTCAAAGCTTATTATCTCGGAAAATATCGATCCGAGTGATTCGACCCAAAAGGGCTTTTTGTAGCAAATTAAATTTGCTCTCAATTTGTCATTTACGTTTTTTCTGTAAGTTCAGTCATTTACGAAATATCAGCAAAGTAACAAGAAATGTCGACAAAAACTGACTTTAGTGACCCGTACAGCCTCACCATTCTAAGTTACAGCTACATCGCAATAGGAACTTTTGTAGATCGTGTAATCCTGAGTAATTTGCGCTCTCGAACGAGCCGATAGCATCAAATGCCACTGAACTATTAACATTTGAAAAAAGTGTTCAAGTTTACGTATATTTTAAATGGAAAATCTTCACACGCTGAGGGCGAGTACTTAAGGTATTCCTTGCATGAAATAATTATCTTCAGATTTCACCAAAAATTTGCAGAAACATCCTTTGATGTCATATGTACAACTGTGTAAAATTTCAGGGGCTGATACCGACTGAAAAATCAAGATATTTATTCTTGAAAATCGTCATTTTTCGCAACCTTCCATAAGAGCCAGTGTTAAATATCACGATATCAACGACGAGTATCTCGATTTTTCGGTCGGTGAAGCCTATTTAAATTTTGCACACATTTTTCTATAACATCAAAGATTCAATCAGTTTTCTACAAAAATTTGAAGACAAAAATTTGTATGATATTGTTTATTATATAACAAATAGACTTTACGTAGGATCGTTTTGAACTTTGAGTATGTTTTTCTTTAATTGATTTGCAATAACTTTTCCTAATGGACTTGAATGCCCAGTCCACTTGGAATATGAGAAAAAACGAGATCAAAATTTCGATACCTCCCCTCGCGCTAGGAATATCTTAATATTAATATTAAGAGCTCAAATTTTGAGAGAATTTTTTTTGATTATCCTCAATAAAATTTCGTGCCGGGAGTAAAAAAAATAGTCACCAAAAATGCACCCAAGTATTTTCTTATAGCAATGAAAATTTTTCTCTGCCCCAAATAAATTGTTCCAGGTGCAACTAGGGATGAAAATGCTGACCTTTGCTAGACTGGCTGTGAATAGGACGCATTCATAGAGTTCTCCCATTCTCTGCAAGAACTCGTCGACGTAAGGCCTCTTAAGAACGTAAACCTGATGAACGGTGCCGTCGATCTCAACGGGAACGACGAAGTCGGCGTTGTTGATCGGCTTGAACGAACTGTGAACCAGGGTCTCATCGAGATCTATGACCATACATTTTTTGTGCATGTCCTGGTGTCGGACGGGCGGTAAGAGGAATCTCGGCGAGCCGGTACCCGGTGGCGGCGAGCCCCGTCCATCGCCCTGGAGCGAGCTGGCCTTCGAACTCTTGGAACTTCCGCCTCTCCCGCGGCCGAGACAGCATAACAGGGAACGCAAGAAACCGCGTCCTCTCGGCTTCTTTCCACCGCTCGGACCATTGCTCGTAGCCTCATTTTCCCTCGGCAATTGCGCTGGAAAAGAAAAATTCGATTCGTATCAATAAATGAGAAAACAAAAACGATCAAAACTAAAATATAATTCATCGCTTTCTGCTTGCGGAAAAAGAAAATAATCGTATTATTCTCCGGGCACTCCTGCTGACCAACAAACAACTTTTATTGTTCTCGAGTTAGGCGAACTGGAACGACCATTCCACAATGAGCAAACTATTTTTCCCTTTTTTTTCATCCGCGAGGAAAATTGGCGTCGCTGAAAAAAATCGTGGCCGGGGGGGAAAAACTCAGGAATTCGTTATTTTTACCGGCACGGAAAAAGTGCAAGAGTTAATTGGTTAGTGAGAGTTCAGATAAAGGTGAAATGAGGAGAAGTGTACGTAGTTCTCTCGAGACGAGTCTACGAGAAAAAAAAAACTTGCTCAAAGGAAACATTCTGTCCAACGCCGCTTTTGCGAATTAAATGAAAAATCTTTCTCGCTCTTGAATTCCCGTCGTAAGTAAATTAGAATTAAAATCCACATTTTTCTCGATTCGTTTATTTTGAATAACGTTGGGAATTCGATTTTTCATTATTTAGGCCAAAATTGAAACTCAATTAAAAAATAGTTACGGCGATATTTAAAAGCGCATTAGACAAGAGCGGAGAAACGAAGTCAGGGCGAAAGTGTAATTAAAAAGAAAATGCTGAATGAGGATAAAAAAGATGGTGCACGAGAAAACTAAAGAGAGAAAGAGAGAGAGAGTTAAAAAAGTGGGGAGGCAAAAATGATGCGAGGTTGAGCAAGAAAACACACGGTCTGAAGCGAGCGAACTTACTATGAACGTGGCGAGGCGAGAGAGCGAGAGAGAGAGGGAGCGCGGATAGCTGGCACTCGTTCCACGGAGAGAAACG
Organism: Cremastinae sp. B BG-2022a; assembly: GCA_030522605.1. NCBI lineage: Eukaryota > Metazoa > Arthropoda > Insecta > Hymenoptera > Ichneumonidae > Cremastinae sp. B BG-2022a. Next base: position 59,479 of record JAPYYX010000912.1, read on the forward strand.
AGAAAGAGAGAGAATGAAATACTTTGTGAAACGAGGAACGAGAAACAAGAGATTGAGAAGCAAGTGAGGGGAAATGCGCGAGCTAGGCGAGGCGCGGACCTCAAAGTAGAAAGAGAGAGACGGAGACATAAAGAAAAAGAAAAGAAAAAAACAACGAGAACAAGAAGAGAGCCCGTAACAGGTGCAGAGAATCGCAGACTCCGTAATTTCCGAATCTGGAGGTTTTCCCGAAACGAGAGATATAAAAGGAGGAAAAAAATTGCTCGCCGCGAGTCAAACGTCGCCGAGACAAAGATGTTGATACACAAAAGTGTAAAAGGAAGGGTTTGAGGCGAGCCAGAGGCCGGGATGCACGGAGGCGCCGAAAAGCGTAACGTATTATTTTGTACGTTGATTCGCGTGGACGATAAACGCCGAGGCAGCGAACCGAAGCCTTACCTTTCTCGTTATTGAAGTGGCCTAGCTCGTCATCCCGCGACACTTGGGTGATAATGGACGATGCGTCCATTTAAAACATTTGTTGGTCGTGACTTGGGACCAATCGTGAATACCGTGGACGAGCGGGCTAAAATCGCCGCCGTCGCTTCCACCACTACCACAACAGTCGCCGCCGCCGCCACCGTCGTCTCCTCCTCCTCCTCCGCCACCGTCGCCGACTCCCCCTCCTCCTCCTCCGCCGCCGCCTCTTCCCGCCTCAGGACCGACGAATATAACGAAACCGCAGCTAGTGACGATACGGCCGACGACGACGAATTTCTGCCGACGGAACGACGACAGTATGATGCTGAATGTGCCAGCGCGCACACCCTCAACGCACGACGCATGCATGCACGCACGATCCGAGGAGCGATCTACGTATCTCGTCGGCCAGCTTTGCCCGAGTCTACTCTTTTTTTTCCTTTCTTTTTTTTCTGCTATATATATATATATATATAATATATATCGGTATATATCGAGCACTCCGCACGAAAATTATTCCACGAGGACACGTTTACTCACGTCACGGGTTCGTTCACTCTCAGCACGAGTCGGGTGCAAACGCGGTAAAGAATTTTGTCGCGAGAAAGAGAAAGGTAATGGAACGACGAAGGAAGCAGAGGAAGAAAGGGGAGAGAAGGAAACGAAAAAAAAGAACGAGCGTTCGTCGAGAATGTCGGAAGAGTCGGCTCTTTCTCTCGTGTGCTCCCTCGTTGTGTTACCGCGGACCGCCGCGGACACACTGAAGCCTCCCGATAAAATTTTATTCAACGATGATCGCAGCGACGACCGACGACGACGGGCTTTACTACAGTCGGACGGGAAACGCGACGCTCGCACTTTGCGTGCGAACGGCAGCCTCGGAGACTTCGCTCTTCTCCTCGACGCGTTTCATGGCCCCGCTCGCCGTTCTCTCTCACAGCCTCGAGTGTGTGTGCGTCTCCCTTCCACTCGAGTGCTCTACGAGTGTCTCGCGCTCCTTCCCGTTCACCGTGTTGCGCGACCGGGAGCCAGAGCGAGAGAGAGAGACAGAGCAGGAGCAACAGAGAGCTCTCGACTAAAGCCCAAAATGGCAGCGCGTTGTTGCGTTTTTCCGATGGCTTTCACGACGCGCCCAACGAACTCTCGCGGCAAGCCCAACCACGATCGGAGATAATTGCGAGGGAAGTCGAGAGGAAGACCTCTTTTTTCAACGCACACGATCGTAAACGGAAAAGAGCGAGAAAAAGGAAGAAAAAAAAACAGTATCACATTCACGCGGAGTCTTGGCACAGCTGGTTACGATTCAACGTGTATTATCTCTTTAACGAGTAAACACGCAGCCGTAGTAGTGTCGTAGTAGAATAGATATTCTCTTTCCTACGCGATTAAAGTGATATTACGGTTTCACTCGGTCGCGTGTCCAGGAATTTCGAATCGAGCATTACCGAGTCGGTTTTTCCTCCCCACTCTACCAGCCTCGTTACCATATTTATACACGTGTATGTACAAGAGCGAAGATTCTCCCTTTTCTTTTTATCAAGTACTTCGAATCCCGTGGATCTTCCTCGATCAAACCACACCTATTGTCACGCGGCCATTGTTCTTCGGCTTCGCTACTTTTTTCCTTCTCTTTTTTTGGGACACCGTGCAGCGATCGTACATTGGCTGGTTGGGTGTTGGCAAGGGCTCCTACATAAGTCCCTCTCCTCTTCCTTATTTCGATCTCCCTTTCTTTCTCCCTCTCTCTCTCTCTCTTTCTTTCGGTTACAAGTTTCTCAGTCTCTTTCGTACGTCTCTTCGTACATCACATTCACTCCGAGTTACGAACTTGAATGAGGTCTCGCGTCCTCGGTTACGGCTTTCCCTTCACATAACACGATCGGAATATTATATTCCTCGCAAGGGTACAGCCGCGAGTCTGTCCCGGTCGGACGGTTCGTGACGAGAACGTGCGTCTGTCGTTGATAATGTTGCCAAAAGTCAGAACGTCAACGACAAAATCCACTCTCGAATTGAACGACTCTGGCATCTCGGCAAAATTTTCAGGGCCTGACCTCTCGCGGCGGTCGGGGGAACTGGCGTCGATGCTCCGCGTTCGACACAAGTTTATCTTTTTTTTTTCTATTCGTCCGCTTGCCAGAGTGAACAGAGATTGAAAATTAAATTGTACCGCCCGAGCTATCAATGACGAATCATAATTCCCGATCGCGAAGCTTAAAAAGGAAAAAAACAAAATTCCAACGTCGACGGGAACAAATCTTTGAGCTACATCGACTCGTACCTGTTCTCTTTTTTTTTCTTTTTAACTACTTATAATTAGGAATTTACGAGGTCAAACGATGATTCACGTTCTTAGATTTGACTAGAAAATTCAATCCTCGTAATCCAGAGACGTAAAATGAGGAACACATTTCCAAGAGCATGCGTTCGGCGATATCTCGGGCGTCAGAGTACACGCTCTAACGATATTAGTGACGTACGACATAGCTCGCGCTGTCACGGCTGTGGAATACTGCGCAGAAATATGAAATGCACGAGCTTTGGAGCAATGTCAAGTCTGAGGAGATGTCAGCGAAAATCGATGATACTCTTTTTCAAGAACGATAATAGAACAGCTTCAGCCGACAGACCCATTGCATGCTGCAGAATCGATCATATTTTTTTTCTCATGTTTTTCGAGATTGGATAATTATCGGCTAGCGAGAGACCTTGGAGTTGTTTTTCTCTAGGAACTTGCATATCCGCCGATAAACAGTCTCCAGATCGTAATTTCAATTATTATAGGGAAATCATTTTCTATACTTTCATTTCAATCCTAAAGATGTGTGAACACGATCCGAGTTTGTGGTTATAAATGCGTTCGAGTTTTGGTAACGAAATTTTTTGATTGCAATATTTCTCAATTTGAGCGGTAAAATCACGCAAAGCAACATTTTTCAGCCTCCTTGATAAGTTTTCCGTGATTTCACGCCGGAAATTGAAAAAATGTTATTATCGAAAAATTTCGTGACTAAAGCTTGGAGTTCTCGGACCGTGTTCATACACCAATAATGTTGACATTATAAAAATAAATAAATTCATGGTAAATTTCTTAAAATGCCTTTCTATACCGCCAACAATCTTGGAAAAGTTTTCGAGCTAATGGACGTTTGAGGTCGTGACTTTCCTCGCGAGCGCCTATTTGAATTTCTCATCACGGGAGTAAAAAAAAAGTGTGTTTGTGGAGTCGCGAGGCTGCATACCTGAACGCACTCTCGAATCTGAGTTACGTATATCGCGTTACGCATCGGGTCGCGGCATTCATCGTTCATTGCGTGCAACTCGCGAACCTGATATATTCATTCGTCGATTACGCCGGAGGCGCACCTCGCGGGGCGTTAATAAATTCGCAGGGGGGTGGGGGAGAGACAAAAATTTGATACACATATTTTGGCTTAGAATTATTTTCATTTTCATGCCTTTTGTTCCTCACTTGTCCCAACGACTTATTATATAATATTTACATTGAATTGTTAAGTGTCATGATGGCGATAAAACGAGACTCGCTCCCAAATCATCACTTTTGTTTTTGGGCCAAGCACGTATTTTATCTTTTGACTGGTTTTTTTTGTAGTTACGTTCCGTGCAATTTGCACACCTTTGTGACTTAACGAGTGCTGCTATATACTTCTAAAAATTCGATATCGGATGGATACTTTTGCTACATATGAAACTGATAATTCTTGAATGTTCAAGAAGACTTTTTTCAATCTCTTCTCCTTTTCTTATTTTCTTATTAACATCCTGGAAGAAGAGTTTATTTTACGCGTGCAAATTGCTATCCGGCTTCAGATGCCATGGCTTTCTTCAGTATAAAATATTCGTAGAAAAATTGTTGCGAGAGAGCGCAGATTTATCGTAAAACTCACTGCCTAGGCAAATAAAAGAAAAAAGTAAAAGTTTTTCATCTATGCGGATAAATTTTCGCACGTTGCAAATAAGATCTGCAGAATTCTTCGCCCGAAGTGAAAACATTTTTCTCTCCTGCTTCGATTCTATTTTTGTTTCGAGGTGAACGCGCTCCGTTAAAGTGTCTAGAGCAATGCTTTCCTTCTCTAGATTCGTGCAGGCCTCGATAATTTTGATCGTCACTTGTTCTTCATAACCATCGTTCTCCTCGTTACACGGCCACAAAACAGGCCCATTATGAATATCGTTCCAACCATCGATAACGCCAGTACGATGAAGTATTTCCTCGATGGCGAACTGTTCAATGACATGTAAACGTCCCCGATAGTTTTTGGTGGGTCGACCAACTGAAACATTTTTTTTATAATTAGTTGTTAAGTTAAGTTGAAAATTCTAGCAACAAAATCTTCGAGAAGTGAAAATTTCTATTTCTAAAGCAAAGATCTTTTAAAAGGTTAATCTTTTAAAATGTATCTGCTCGAATTTTACTAACCTTGGCAGCATTCTTAAACATCTCGATTCTCGTCGATAATTTTTTGTAACAATCTGGCGTTAACGTTTTGTGGTCCAACTCGTTTTGCAAACATTTCAGGTCTGAAATACGAAAATGCAAAAAAATTATTACGAGTAATTAAATTTCCAGAGTTGCAGTCTCGATTATTTTTTAAATGTTATTTTCTTTTTTTTTCGATCGCAAAAATCTGCATGAAAAGTGTCACTCACGTTTCCCACCTCCCTGGGGAATGTCTGAGCAATAAATTTTCAAATCTACTGCGCAAGCTTGGTAAAGCACTGGATCGACGTTTATATCAGCGCGACCCATATCGATGAGGTCTGCTATTTGAACCTTGCACTGCTCTCTCATTTCGGGATTGCCAGCATTGAATTCATTTTTCAAACATTCTTCCACAGCGCTTGGGTCTTTATCGTCAGCACGACATATCGTTGAAATCTGAATAAAAAATTAGAGATCGAAATAACATTTTTTACACTGACACAAGATTTTTTTAAATGAATCAACTTACTTCGCGATTGCAGAGCAGAGAGAGCGAAGAATCGAGATGATAATTCAAAGCGGATTGACGAAGTATTTGAGCCATTTGTTGTTCGCACTTGGCTATCAGTTTTCCTCGACGGAATTGAACCCTCAAGCAGTCGATAACTTTGCCTTCAAGTTCTTTGTCCTTCGGTTCATTTTTCAGTACCTGCCAAAATAAAGATAAAAATATTAATTAATTATTTAAGTGAAAAAATTATTACATTATTACAAGGCGAAATAAACAAAGATATATGTAAATACTTCAGAGAGATCGAAAGACTTATAAGAAAGCATAAGAAGCCGACAGAAGAAGCGATTTAAACTAAATAAACGAAAGAAGTATTATTAGAATCTAAGACCTAATGTACAATACTTGTAAATTTTTAAAAACCCTCAATGGGTGTGCAAATAAAACTCCTCAATATATATATATATCTATTTCCTTTGAATATTGATTTAAATGATAGCGAGATCACTCACATTGCTGCAATGACTATCAATGTCTCGAACACATGCTGCCTGGAGCACAGTATTGAACCTATAATCTGTGTTCTGTTCGATCATTCTCCTAATAACGATATTTCTGCACTTTTCGTCGAAGATACTTTCGTCTTTATGGATCTTGAGACACTCAAGGGCCTGAGACCGGTCGGAGTCGTAGCAGTATTGGCGTATCATGTTCCGGCAAGTATTCATCAAGACGAAGTCACTCGAGCTGTCTTGGAATTCTTGCTTTCTTATCGCAAAGAATTGTCGACGACATTCATCCGATAATTTGGATTTTTGCCTCGCGAGACATTCGTAGATTTGCGAATTTCCCGCCTCGGTTGAGTAACAAAGCTGCTTAATTTCAACCTCGCAAGCTTTTTGCAAAGTTGGATCGAAGCGAATGTTCTCGTGTTGTTGTTTCAACTGCATTCGCAACTGCTGATGGCAATCTTTCGTTATTCTCGGTTGCCGGTCTTTCATGACGTCTTCTTGAACGATTCTACTGAGACATTTAATTACGTCGACCTTCGTCGTTGATCTGCGAAATAAACCCCATATTAATTTTTTTACCAATAATAAGATATTTTTTTAATTTATCCTTTCAAATTTTTTTTCGTTTCTTACTGGCGACAGTGACGCATAACGAGGGGACGGCAAGCTTCCTTGAATTTGTAAGTGAAATGATAATTTTTCAATGATATCAGCTGGAAATGTTCTACAGCGGCCTTGCACTTGTAATCTGAATGGTCTAGGTCGTTTTTATGTTCGATCAGGCAATCCATCGTGTCACCCTCATCCCTGTCGTACTTGGAAACTTGACCGCAGTAATGTGCCATAACTCTCTTGCAGGCTGTCATTATGATCGGATTGAGTTCAACACGTTCAGCCTGGTCGACGGTGAGATTACTCACGGCCAATTTGCAATCGTTGCCCAATCTACAAACAAAATATTCGACATTAGAATTTAAATCTTTTCGAAAATACGAACACAAACAAAATAATGAAAAAACACGTACTGCTCCAAATTGTCTTGGAGGCATAGAATTTCTTCTCCTTTGTGTGGTTTTCCATCGCAGAAATTTGCGAGCTCGTTGAGACAAACGTCTTCGACTTCCGGTTGCAGATCGACGCTTATAGCACGCAATCTCATGACACGACGGATTTCGTCGAGGCACTCACCTCGGAGTGTCACATTTTTGCGAGGTTGGGATGCGTATCTGTAAAGACAAGGAAGAACGAGGGGCCCCGTTTCAGGGTCCATGCTCCTCCCGTCAAAATGCCAAGCGTTCTTCGCATGACAGTACTGGACGGCGTCGTGCTTGCAGGCTCGATACAACTGTGGATCGAGCTTGTAATCGCGGACCACGAAATACTGGATTTGCAGAATCGCAGCTTTGCAAGCTTGGGTCATTTTGTCTGTTCCCAATTTGTCCATCAAGCAATAAATAACTCTCGCATCTCCGCCTACCACCTGTGCAAAAAGAAGATTGATTTAGTTGTGTTTTATGTATTTCTTATGGGGGATAACTGAATTATCGCGATTCCACAATAGCTCATTTATTTTCTATGTTCTATTAAAAGTTGTAAAAAATTGAAAAATTCAGAATGGAGTATCTTCGGCTCAGTATTGAGTCATCAGAGTCCAACCGCATCTCCACTATCGTGGATTTTCAACCGTATTATTTATGGATAATAAAAAGCTTACGTCTGGACAGGCGACGTCGACGACCGGTCGACATGCCTCCCTCACGACCGGATCGATTCGCCAGTCTTCCCCAACGTCAGTTTCTTCCACCAGCAATTCAAGCTGAAAATATCATTATTTTAGTTTTCCTCGAAATTCGAAGCAGAGTTGAATTGTTGGTAAACTACTTACAGCCCTTTGACACTCGATAGATATCCTCGCCTTTTTTTTCCTTGTTTTTGTATGATCCATCAAACAATGTATCGTCAAGCCACCAACTTCGAGACCGTTACAGAAATTCGATATATCATTGGCACAGCCGTTCACTATCTCAGGAGAGAGTCTGTAATCTTCCATGAGAATTGTTCGATGATCGAACATCTCGATTTGACAATCCTCGTCGATTTTACTGCCGTTCTTCGCAGCAGATTCGAGACAGAGCAGAATCTGAGCAAGACGTATCTCCTTGTCATCGGACACGGATTTTCGGCAGTGATTATTTCTTATGTCATCCTTGCAAGCCTTGGCAAGTCCTTTGCTCACTCGATAATCCAAAGCTATCAACTTCTCTCGTCTCGTCAACTGTTCCCTACAATGTTTCGTCATCGTACGATCGGTCTTGTGCTGCATCAGACACTTGTAGACTTGACCAGTGCCAGGTTTTATCTTCTCACAGAATCGTACGTGATCCTGCATACAAGCGAAATACAATTGTCGATCCAGATTGATGCTGTCGCTCTGGATCTCGGACAGACGAAAAACGTCCGATTTGCACGCCTCCTCCAATTCTTCCATGTGACTCTGCAAGCAGCTCAGCATTTGTCCTTGCGACGAGTCCTTTCTGAAGCCGATCCTTCCGCACTTTAATCTCTCTATGTCCGCGAGACAATCCTCTATCATGGGAGTCACCACTCCAAAATCACTGACAGCAATCCATTTCAGTTGCTGTATGTAAGAAATGCAATGCGGCTCCTTAACCATATCTTGTTTTTTTATCAGACAATTGAGGTAAGTACCCTCCGCACCTTCGACGAAACATCGTAGAGAGTCCAGTTCTTTGCCGCACGCTTTTGTAGCTAGTTTCTGGATGTTGCTGTTACTCGTTATGTTCTGAATGTGTCTCCAGAGTTCGTGTTGACAGTCCGTATCTAACGACGTCATCTCTCTGGGCTGAAAACATCCGATATTTTGTAGATTCATTTTTAAAAGTCTGTTCAGTTCTTAACCTTGCGCGATCATATGGGTCCTTTTCGACCCGAGCGAATTTTCTCCGTTAAATATATTTTAAATTCGTTAAACGACCAAAAAAATTCAATCGCTAAAACAAATATTCAACGTTGACATATGAGCAATGGAGAGTCTTCCAGAATTTTTTCAGATTTTTTTCTTTTTTGCCAGCAAAATTTATATGATCCGCGCAGGGTTAAATTTCATGTATTTACTTTCTTCGATTGTTTACATTTTCCTTGTACATTGTTACGTCAAGTTCGATGACTTACCTTGAATGTTTGAACACACTCGATAACAAATAAATTATCTTCATTATTGTCAGGATCTCCGCACAAGTGTTGCAGATCTTGTCTACATTTTGGATTGTCGATAGGAATTTTAGCTTGAGACTGAGGAATCTTGTTGTCAATGATATCGTTTCGTTTTCGCCTGGTGAGCGGGAGAGTGTCACGATATCTCCATGCAACGGGATATTCAACTTCGGGCTCGACCGGTTCGAGATCGCCGGTTGCCGAGGAATAGCTGGTGTCGCTCGTCACGAAAAGCTGAAGCAATGTCACGACGAGCGCGAACCGACGAAGTATTCTCCAATGTTCCATTTTATTTTTCAATAGGCAAATTCACTCGTCCAGTTTGTGTTCAATTTCGTTGGTTTTTTATATTTCGCACATACGATCGATTCCAGGAATTCGATGCTCTTTATCTAACCCAGCTTCTCCTCGTCATCACGTCCGTTTTTTTACTCTTTTCTTTTTTTTTTCACTCAATCAACATCATCCGGAGCGACAGATCCGCGGACTACTTTGCGTACGGAAAAAAATGTTCAAGCCACGAGTGCAGAGTTCAGTTTATGTACACAAGGATGAATTTCCATGGAGGAAGTATGCACGATGCATTTACAACTACTGCGTCGATGCGTCTGTGACAGCTGGCCTTGCAACTAGCCGGCAGCGCCACGGTGTACCGATTGAGTGGGTAGTGGTCAACTTCCCAGTCAACTTGCCACAGCGCAACTGCCTAGTAAAACTTTCCGGCAAAAACTTCCCAGTGTGTCAACTTCCCGACGTTTGACTGTTCAGTTCTTTCTGTCTTTGTCTTTTTAAAATATTTCTTCGTTCAAGGAATATTCTGCCCCCATGGGAACAGAATATTTGACATACTTTTTACTAAATTTCTCTCGTGACAGATTTCGATTGTTACAAAAATACATTCGCTATAACAAATTGCGTTTAAAATTTATAAATCGGTAGTCGGGCGTTTATAATATATCGATTCATCAAAAAATATTACTTCATCTTGAAATTATAATACTTACCAAAGACTTCCCTTTGCAAGGAGAGATTTATTTGAAAAATTAACAAATTACAAGATTAATAATCGCAAAAAATATACATATCCCTAATGGAAATAAATTTGTCAGATTTTAACAGATTTGTAATAATCTCTCAAAAAATTACAAAAAATGAGAATTTTCACATATTTCACCAGAATTCAATATATTTTGTGTGCTTGT
>JAPYYX010000913.1:0-35415 GCA_030522605.1 Cremastinae sp. B BG-2022a
TTTTTCTTTTTTCAATCGATTCAGGATGAAAAACTCTACAGTAGATTTCAAATTCTTTAAAAGTTTAACTACCACGATTTTTCTACATACATCCTTAATCGTTATGTATTATCAACAACAAAATGTTGGCGGTAACCCTCTGTTTGAGTATTGCAAGCCAAGGAAGAAGGAAGTCACCAGTCACCTCTTCGAAATGGAACAAGATTGGCCTCACCAGAATTACGCGCATGGATCAACAGAATCTTCGACCAATCAGCCTGGACTCTCGTTGCTGCTACGCATCCTCTCATGCGCATATTTTGATCAATTCGATCACAACGCTTTGACCAAAAAGATTACAACAAACTCTAATATCGACTGCTGGCTACGAATAATCTTTCCGTTCTAAACAATTTTCGAAGCATTCATTTCAAATTTTTTGAATCTCGTGAAATATTGAGCAAAACCTCAATTTCATTCAACAAAGAATTTTTTTCAAATTTCAATGTCGCGGAAATTATCATTTTTTCATGTGAATGACAGATTTTTAAAATTTAATATTTTTCACGCGGTTTTTTCGAAACTTTTTTTATGAGACTTTTTTTCTAAATCAAAATTATATGTACACATATTTCTTTTCAAAGTATTTGCGAACCCTAAAGAATAGATCGAATTACAGAGAATAAGCTGTACTCAATTGGATATATTTACATATATTTATCATGTATTTGATACAAGTCGACGGCTCGAAAATGTTTGCGTTATTTGTTAAGATTTAATTTTTGAAAAGAATTTATCCTTGTCGAAAATAATTCTTATTCGGATTATTCATTTCTTCGTCACTTAAAAAATACACGTGAGGATGAGGAATCGCGTCGCAGAATATTCGGAGAGCTGTAATATTTATAAAAACACGAGAAAATTATATATTTTTATACACGATAGCAAATTCGTAGGTAAATAATAGATATACTACTGTACAAAATTCAATGCAGAATAATATATATAATTTCAACTTTATATATTTTTTCAAGAAACGATATAAAAGCTATGTCGGACATAGAATATTCTAAAGTTAACAGAATTTCATTCAGAACAATAGTTTTTCCGTTCATCATAAAACAATGTAGTAAAATATATATAGTATATTTTGATATATATTGTCATATATTGATGAAGACTTAAATTTATCCCCAAATTATAATAAAAATGTTTGCTTGAAATGCTTTAGTATAGAACACAAAATTGCAGTAATTACATTAGATATTTTTTTTCTGACAAGTTTAAAAGTTTGCAGTCGTCGGACGAAAAAGTCTTATTAATACGTTTGTAACTTGATGTATCACAGCATTAAAACAAATGAAACAAAACTTAGGTGTTGAATTAGAATAAAAAAGCAACGAAATATGAAATTGGCGAACGACTGATGCTTACGTATCTGAATAATGTGAGTCTACTTTCAAAAACTTTTTACCATAAAAATACAATTCAACTGAAAATTAAAAAAACATTTTCAGAACAAAAAAAAGATACTATTGAGAAAAAAATGAACAATTCGCAAGCAATGCTGATAAGATGTTTTCGTTTACAAACTGTCTGGTGTAAGCTCTTTACAACTTTTCGTAAATCATTAAATAATGACCAGAGTAACAGAATTCTTCAGTTATAGGATTCCTTAAGGGTATGAGTGCATGATATGGATTTTTTCCAAAGTAAACAGGCTCCACGATTTTGTCGAGAACGCTATTTATCTTTAGTCGATCAGCCGTCATTTCATCTTTAGTAAAAGCTGTTACAAGAAAGGGACATTTCAGCCTTTCAATTTTCTTGATAGTTGGCGCCCAATCATATGTAAGAGACATATGAATCCCAAGATTAAATCCGACAATAGCATTTGGCTTTGTGTACGTGTCACAATTCATATAATCATGATACAGTTTTGCAACGGTATTCACAAGAATTTTTTTGTTCTTGCAACGTTGATTATTACCGAATTGAGCAGAGTACGCACAATCCTTGAGTTCAGGTCCGATAAACGTGATTGCAACATCTTTTGATACATTCGCATGGTGAAGTAAAACTTCCCAGCCAGCGGCAGCTGCTATTTCAGTTCCGTCAGCCCCCAGAACATGAATGTTCGAAGGAAATTTTGACATGGATAATTTTTCAATGCCATATAGGAAGGTATAAGGCCTCCAAAGATGTTCAACATTCATGACGGACCACATATCTACCGGCATCGCATTCTCCTTTTCATTGTAATGTTCACGATAATACTTTGCGATTCCTTCCATATCTTCTGGGATATTTGCGCCAATGTTGAGTATTGCGAAGTTAAAAAGCGCTCCAGCAGGAGGTTTACGCTCCAACTTGTAAACCAGTACGGTAAGCTTGCATTTTTCTTGGTGCTCCGCATCGGTGTGTTTTTTGCAAAAACTGGCAGACGGACAGTTCGGGCAGTCCACAAGTTTTTGGGGATTTGTTTCGTGACAAACTTCGCATGATCTTGGATGTAGGAGCATTCTTATTTCGTCATACAGAAGGCGTCGACCAAGTTTTAATGGCATGATGCTCATTAACTTTTGCTTGCGTAAGAACCATAAATTTGAATCGATTATTTCTTCTTCTCCGCTGGGAGGGAAGAGCGAACCATATTGCTCTATACGGTTGGCCAAAACTTTACATATATCCTTGTGAAGAGGCCAGTGCTCTCGCTGATGCTCGAGACTGCAGTAACCAACCATCTTGCAATTTGAACATCTTTGAAAATTAACATCTCGCCCATACGCCCGGCAAACAACACAAGCGTTTGAATGAAAAAAGATGTTCATTGCGAATGAGACTCGTGTGTAGAAATATTCGTGTTTGGCGATTTGTCCTTTGTCGTCAATGCAATTCTGGAAATTATTATTTAAATGTTTCTATAAAATTTATGTCTCAGTAGAGCAATTTTGTATTTACAAATTAAATTTTCATACGTACTTGATTTTCGTTTCAGTGAAGTCTTCTGTCGTTTGATTATCGTTATTTCATCATCTCAATGCTGTGGCGGAAATCTTTTGTTTCAGAGCTGCAACGAAGTCACCTTCAATTCAGCGATTTGTCCTTTGTCGTCAATGCAATTCTGGAAATTATTATTTAAATGTTTCTATAATTTATGTCTCGGTAGAGCAATTTTGTATTTAAAAATTAAAATTTTATACTTACTTGATTTTCGTTTCAGTGAAGTTTACTGTCGTTTGATCATCGTTATTTCATCATCTCAATGCTAGCGGGAATCTTTTGTTTCAGAGCTGCAAGGAAGTCACCTTCAAAATGAAAAAAATGATTGGCTGCGCAAGAACTACGCGAGTCAACACAGTTTTTGACCAATCAGACCGAGATTCGCGTCGCTGTTTTGTACCACGGTCGTGTACCGTGGCTTGGACTTGGACCCATACCGATAACTTTTTTAAAAGTATCGCTTTTCCGCATTACCATCCTACAAAAACGAAAGAATATGCGACAACAAACTCTAATATTGGCTGCTGGCTATGAATAAATAAATTATGTATTTTTATAGACTATAGCGAATTCATATGTAAATATAGATGCGACTGTGCAAAAGAATTAAATATTTTGAACACGATTTGTTAAAGGAAAAAATTTGCTCTCAATGGTACAGAAAAATGTAATTCGACGACTGAAAATTGCAAGATCCAAAAGGATTAAAAAATAGTTTAATAATAAACAAACTTACTCAATCCAGAAAAATATGATTTCAACTTTATTTTTTTAAGAAACGATATAAATAAAGTTATGTCAGACGTAGAATATTCTACAGTTTACAGTATTTCACTCAGAACAATAGTTTTTTCATTTATTACAAGACAATGTGTATATAGTCAGTACATTGATTTATAATTGTCATATCATAATGATGAAAACTCAAATTTATCATTCTCAAATTTTATAATAAAAATGTATGCTTGAAATGCGTCAGTTTAGGACAAAAAATTACAAAAATAATCATTTTACTTAAATTATAAAATAAAACGGAAGTAATTACGTAGGTACATTTTTTCCGATAAGTTTAAAAAAGTTTGCATTCGTCGGACGAAAAAGTCTTATCAATACGTTTTGCAACTTGAAATATCTCAGCATGAAGACAAATGAAATAAAAATTAAAAAATGTTAAAAAAAAATAAAAAAGTAACGAAATATTAAATTGACGATCGATTGCTTACGTATCTAAATAACATAATAGTCTACTTTCCAAACGTATTGGAAACGTTTTACCATAAAAAAAACTAAAAATAAAAAAAATTCAGAATAAAAAAAAGATACTTTTGAGAAAAAAATGGACAATTTCCAAGCAATGCTGATAAAGTTGTTTTGTTTTAAAAACATTCTAGTGCAGACTCTTCACAACCTTTCATAAATTATCAAATAATGAGCAGAGAAGCAAAATTCGTCAGTTACAGGATTCCTCATGGGCATGAGTGCACGATATGGATTTTTTTCGACGTAAATAGGTTCCACGTATCTATCCAGAGCAGTGTCGATCTCGTGTATATCAACGTCCACTTCATCTTTAGAATAAGCTGGTACAATAAAGGGACATTTCAGCCTTTCAATTTCCTTGAAAGTTGGCGCCCAATCATATACTTCAGGCGTCTGAAGTCCAAGCTTGCATCCAATAATAACATCTGGCTTTTTATACGTTTTACATTTTACATAATCATGATACAGTTCTCCAACGGTTTGCACGATAATTTTATTCTTCCTGCAACGTTGTTTCTTGCCGAATGGACCAGAGTACGCACAAGCCTCGAAGTTGTTTATGTAATCATCGAGTTCAGGTCCAATAAACGTGATTACAATATCCTTTGATACATTCGCATGGTGAAGTAAAACTTCCCAGGCTTTAACGACCAACATTTCTGTCTCATCCGCCCCCACGATATGAATGTTCAAGGGAAATTTTGACATAGATAATTTTTTAACGGCATAAAGAAGGGTATAAGGCCTCCAAAGATGTTCGGCATTCATGGTGGACCATATATCTTCCGGCACTGGAATCTCGTTTTCATCGTAATGTTTACGATAACAATTTACGACTCCTTCCATATCTTCCGGGATGTTTTTGCCAATCCTGAATATTGCGAATTTATAAAACATTTTGAGAAAAGGTTTATATTCCAACTTGTGAGCCAGTATGCTAAGCTTGCAATTTTCTTGGTGCTCCGCATTGACATGTTTTTTGCAAAAACTGGCAGACGGACAGTTGGGGCAGTCCACAAGTTGTTGGGGATTTGTTTCACGACAAACTTCGCACGATCTTGGATATAGGAGCATTCTCATTTCATCGTCCAGAAGGCATCGACCAATTTCCGATTCCACAATTTTCCGTAACTCTTGTTTGCGACGGAACCATGATTCGTTATCGATTATCTCTTCTTCTCCTTTAGGAGGGTAGATCAAACCATTTTGCTTTATACGGTTGCCCAAAATTTTACATACGTCCCTGTGAAGAGGCCAGTCTTCTCGCTGATGCTCGCGACTGCAGTAACCGATCATCTTGCAATTTGAACATCTTTTAAAATTAACGCCGCGTCCATACGCCTGGCAAACAACACAAGAGTTCGAATAAAAAAAGATGTTCATTGCGAATGAGACTCGCTTGTAGAAATATTCGTGTTTAGCGATTTGTCCTTTGTCGTCAATGGAATTCTGAAAATTATTATTTAAATGTTTCTATAATTTGTGTCTCGGTAGCGCAATTTTGTATTTACCAATGAAAATCTCATACATACTTGCTTTTTGTTCCAGTGAAGTCTTCTGTTGTTTGATTTTCGTTATTATCATCTCAATGCTGGCGGCAATCTTTTGTTTCAAAGCTGAAACGAAGTCACCTTGAAAATGGAAAAATGATTGGCCGCGCAAGAACTACTCGAGTCAACACAGTTTTTGACCAATCAGGACGAGGCTCGTCGCTGCTAGACCCATACCGATTATCGATAACTTTTATCACTTTTTCGCATTACCATCCTACAAAAAACAGAATGCGACGACAAAATTCGGCTGCTCTAGCTACGAATAACTTTCCGTTCATATTCTAAACAATTTTCGAAATCCATTTAAAATTCTTTGAATCTCGTGGAATATTCAGCGAAACCTATTTCATTCAAAAAAGAATTTTTTTCAAATTTCAATGTCGCGGAAATTATCATTTTTTCATGTCAATGACAGATTTTTAAAATTTGATATTTTTCACGCGATTTTTTCGAAACTTTTTTGTGAGGCTTTCTGAATCAAAATTATTATTTCTCTTTGAGGTATTTGCAAACCCTAGAAAATGGAATCGCAACATAAACTGTACTCAATTGGATATATTTATTCAGCATTTATTTGATAAAAACGCCGATGGCACGAGAATGTTCGAAAATAATTCTCATTCGCGGATTATACATTTTTTTCGTCACTGAAAAAATGTACGTCAGGATGAGGGAGATTGCGTTCCAGAATATTCGGAGAGCTATTACATATAATTTTCTCGTGTTTTTATAAACATATTTATAAAAACACGAGAAAATTATATATTTTTATACAGCATAGTAAATTCATATGTAAATACAGATACTATTGGTATAAAGAAATTAAATACTTTTGAACACGATTCGATAAAGAAATTTGCTTTCAATATGGTACAAAAAAATGCATTTTGAGGACAGAAATTTCAGGGGCCATGGATAAAAACACAATTCTAATAATAAACAAATACATATTCAATCCAGAAAAATATGATTTCAACTTTATTTGATCAAAAAACGGTAATGAAAATGTACATTTTTTCTGATCAGTTTAAAAAAGTTTGCATGAGTCGGACGAAAGTCTTATCAATACGTTGCAACTTGAAGTATTTATCTCATCAGCATGAAAACAAATGAAACAAACTTTTAAAAGTTAAGAGGTGTTGAATTAAAATAAAAAAGCAACGACATATGCAAATGGCTCACGTATCTGAATAACGTGTGTGATAGTTTACTTTCAAAAAGTTTTGGAAACTTTTTACCATAAAAATACACTTTTAACTAAAAATTTAAAAAAATAATAATAAAATCAGAACAAAAAATAAAGATACTTTTCTTTGAAAAAAAGGGCAATTCCCAAGCAATGCTGATAAGATGTTTTGGTTTACAAACTATCTGATGTAAGCTCTTTACAACTTTTCGTAAATCATTAAATAATTACCAGAGTAACTGAATTCTTCAGTTATAAGATTCTTTACGGATATGAGTGCATGATATGGATTTTTTCCAAAGTAAGCAGGTTCCACGATTTTATCGAGGACACAGTTGATCTTGTGTCGAACAGCCTCCAATTCATTTTTAATAAAAGCTGTTACGAGAAAGGGACATTTCAACTTTTGAATTTCCTTGACAGTCGATGCCCAATCATATATACTAGGAAAATAAATCTCAAGATTACATCCGAGAATAACATCTGGCTTTGTATACGTATCACAATTTACATAATCATGATACAGTTTTCCAACGGTATTCACAAGAAATGTTTTGTTCCTGCACTGGTGAGTCTCGTCAAATTGAGCAGATAATGAACAATCCTGGAATTCAGGTCCAGTATACGTGATTACAACATCCTTTGATACATTTGCATGGTGAAATAACGCTTCCCAGCCAGCAGCAGTTGATAATTCTGATACATCAGACCCTAGGATATGAATGTTCCAGGAAAATCTCGACATAGACAATTTTTTAATGCCGTAAAGGAAGGTATAAGGCTTCCATAGATGTTCGGCATTCATGATGGACCATAAATCTACGGGCATTGGATTCTTCTTTTCATTGAAATGTTCACGATAACATTTTACGACTCCTTCTATATCTTCTGGAATATTTGCGCCAATGTCGAATATTTCGAAGTTACAAATCGCTCCAGCAGAAGGCTCATAATCCATCTTGTGAGCCAGTACGGTAAGCTTGCAATTTTCTTGGTGCTCGCTGTTGGTATGTTTTTTGCAGAAACTAGCAGATGGACAGTCTGGACAGTCCACAAGTTTTTGGGGATTTGTTTCATGACAAACTTCGCATGACCTTGCCTGTAGAAGCATTTTTGCTTCATCATGTCGAAACTGTCGACCAAGTTGTGATCGCACAAAGCTCATTAACTTCTGTTTGCGTAAGAACCATGATTCCATATCAATTATCTCTTCTTCTCTTTTTCGAGGGAAGACAGAGCCGTATTGCTTTATACGGTTGCCCAAAACTTTGCACACATCCTTGTGAAAAGGCCAGTGTTCTCGTTGATGCTCGCGACTGCAATAACCGATCATTCTGCAATTTGCACACCTTTTTAAATTAGCATCCGGCCCATACTTCCCGCAAACGGGACAAGCGTTCGAATGAAATAAAATGTTCATTGCGAATGATTCTCGTTTGTAGAGGTATTCGTCTTTTAAGCGATTCATCCTTTGTCGTCAATGCAATTCTGGAAATTATTATGAATATGTTTCTATAATTTATGTCTCAGTAGCGCAATTTTGTATTTACAAATGAAAATCTCATATATACTTGCTTTTCGTTTCAGTGAAATCTACTGTCTACTGTCCTTTGATTGTAATCACGATAAATTGTAAACGATAATTATCGTTATTACATCTCGATGCTGGCGGAAATACTTTGTTTCAGCAACGAATTCAGAAGAGTAAAGAACTCCAGTTCTATAGGGAAAAGTGAGGCCAGAAATTTTCGATATAATCGTGTGTTAACTGGGGTAGGATAGCATGGCCTTATAGCCGATTACCCCAGTCAAATTGGAAATTGGACACACTTTTTAACACGGCGACCGGAGTTCTTTAGTCTTCTGAATTCGTTGGTTTCAGCAACGAAGTCACCTTCAAAACTAAAAACGATTGGCCGCGCAAGAACTACGCAATCCCAATAAAAATTTTAACCAATCAGCAAAAAACTAGCTCTTTTCGGATAATATTCAAACGATTCAAATCAACCGCAGCCAATGAGAGATCAGTCGAGGCTACTAGCGCCAGAGTACGACATACGGTATTTTATGGAACTAAATTTAAAACTGCACGATATTCAATTTCCATTTTTTTAATAAATCAATTTTTATAATCAATGAAATGTATCCAACGATTATTCTGTTATAATTAACAATCAATCAAGCTTGACCAAATAACAATATTTCAATATCCTTTGATTAATCAATATAATCAAATATTACATGTATCTCGTCACATCAGCGATGTCGCTTGAAGGTCACCGGGTCGAATAGCGATCAGTCTTTTCTCAACAGCGTTCGAGGGCGGTCTTCAAAAATTATTTTTAAATCTCTCGTCAGTAAACTTTAACAATACTAAAAATGGCACGCAAATTTTTCGTCGGTGGTAACTGGAAAATGAACGGAGTTAAGAAGGAGATTGACGAAATTGTCGCTTTTCTCAAAGCTGGACCACTCGACCCTAATGTTGGTACGTGCAGTCTTTTTGCATCACGTTGAAAAACAATTTTATCTTTGAATAAATCTGCACGAATAAATTATGTAAATTTATTTTATCAATACTGTTTATATTTGCAGCTTAAAAATGTATTTAAAAAAGCAGTTTTTCTCAAATAAAATGAAATCGTTAGAAACGAAATATTATCGAAATCCAGGAATAAAATGTTAATTTGAACGAATTGGAAATTTTATAATTTTTTTCTTGCAGAGGTCGTCGTGGGTGTACCCTCAATCTATTTGAGCTACGCCAAAAGCATTTTGCCTAGCACAATCGCTGCGAGCGCACAAAATGCCTACAAAGTTCCCAAAGGCGCATTCACTGGAGAAATAAGTCCAGCCATGTTAGTCGACAATGGCATTCCCTGGGTTATCCTTGGACATTCCGAACGACGCAACGTTTTTGGTGAAAATGATCAATTGGTCGCTGAAAAAGTTGCCCACTGCCTCGAGGCGGGAGTCAAGGTAGAGTCTCATTGATTAATTGAATAAAAATCTATTTTTGATGAGTAATAATTTAGATACAACAGATTCAAGTTGAATATTCGAGGCCAAAATTATCTTGCTCCCTTGAACTGAAAAATGTAAACTTAAAATGTTGGATAACTGAACGTAACTGAAATTTATCAATGAAAAAAAAAATACACCTAAAATTTTATGAGAGGAAAAAGCAGAACAAATTTTCCATGATGAGAAATCATGAATTTTTGTTATTTAATATTCCACGAAGTGAATATCGTAATTATAATTTTTTTCTGTTATAATTACTTCATGAATGTTAATTATACAAATTTGCAGGTAATCGCGTGCATTGGTGAACTTTTGGAAGAACGTGAAGCGGGAAAAACGGAAGAGGTCGTTTTTCGGCAAACGAAAGCGATAGCTGATAAGATTAAATCCTGGGACAACGTCGTGCTCGCGTACGAGCCAGTTTGGGCGATTGGAACAGGAAAAACGGCGACACCTGAGCAGGCTCAGGAAGTTCATGATAAACTGAGAGCTTGGTTCGCTAAGAATATTAGTCCGGCGGTCGCGGAATCCTTGAGAATAATTTACGGCGGCTCCGTCACAGCTGGCAATGCCAAAGACCTCGCGAAAGAAAAAGACATTGATGGTTTCCTCGTTGGCGGAGCCTCGCTCAAGCCGGACTTTGTTCAAATTGTCAATGCCAAGCAATAGAACGGGCATTACAAGCGCACCAAATTTTTCTGTTCCATACTCTCGACTTGTAAAATAGTAATATCCCGAAATGCCCGTAAAATTGTATTTATTAGAAAAATCGTATAGTCTTTTGTTAATCGTACAACATCACAGATTACCTGATATTTTTAAAATTTAAAAAGCCATTGAAAATTATTTTGTGATAAAAACGTTAATCCGGAAGGAAACACTGACAATTTTATTGAATACGTTTCAGAAGATATTTTGTAGATTTTTGCAAGAACGAAATTTTTGAGCAGTCTATCTCAAAGGCATTGACCATCTCAAAAGCATTTCAGATTTCTTTTTAATTTTAATTATACAAATCTACCTTCAATAACCGAGGAGAATCTGTTGGAACAATGAATCGAGATTATATTGTTGTTGATCCTGTTCAGTATGTAAAAATCATGTTAAATACAGAATGTACAACAGCTTGAGGAAATAAAATTCAAGTACGCACAATTTATACTTGTTCTATATGGTTTTTATTTTTTTTTTTTTTCAATGTTTGTTTTACTGGTATTAACATATAAGTAAAATTTACTTTATCATTTCTCTAGTAATTACACCTGGAGGTATCTCAAGATATCTTACTTCATATAATTCTGTTCAATATATGAAAATCATGTTAAATACAGAATGTACAACAGCTTGAAATAAAATTCAAGTACGCACAATTTATACTTGTTCTATATGGTTTTTATTTTATTTTTTTCAATATTTGTTTTACTGGCATTAACATATAAGTAAAATTTACTTGATCATTCCTCTAGTAATTACATCTGGAGGTATCTCAAGATGTCTTACTTCATATAATCCTGTTCAGTATATACAAATCATGTTAAATACAGAATGTACAACAGCTTGAGGAAATAAAATTCAAGTACGCACAATTTATACTTGTTCTATATGGTTTTTATTGTTTTTTTTAACGTTTGTTTTACTGGCATTAACATATAAGTAAAATTTACTTGATCATTCCTCTAGTAATTACACCTGGAGGTATTTCAAGATGTCTTACTTCATTTAAACCATCTGTTTTTGCTCTTGCTAAAGCTATGTGTACGAGAGATTTAAATGTTCGAGGTTCCCACAATGCTAAGTCTACAAGAACTTTTTTATTCAACAATATGTCGCATCTGGTTAGACCTTCGATAAAAGATTTGGTATCCAGGCCGTGCTCCTCGCAGGCTGCTGTAATTCTCTTTGTCCAGAGCTGAAAATTAATAATTCGTTAATAAATTTTTTTTACAAAGTACATCTCTCTGAGTGGAGTATAAAAAATAAGCATCGAGAATATTTTGGAATAGTTATAAAAATCACTATCGTACAATTTTCATTCCTTCTTTCTTTAATTTTCGTCCAACGGTTGCATTTGTAAGCTGTCGATGAACTCCCTTGATCGCGCTGCTGTAACAATTTCTTCTACGACCTCTGAGATGCTGAAAAAATTAAAAATAGTAAACTTAGAATAAATTAGTATCAAATGGTTAAGATATAAAATAAACGAGTTGAATTCGTTCAGGTATATTTTTAGTAAACGTACAGCAGCTATTCGAAAAATTCGTCTTTTTCGCCAAAACTCATCGGGACCTTTGGTCCTGGCGAACAATGTGAGCGTGCCGAAAACCATTTCGCAATAATACCTCAAACCTCAAACAAGGCGTCTGACAAACGATATGTTAATAAAAACTGTGATAAACAAACAAAACTGTAAATAACATTAGCTGACCCGGCTAGCCTGGATCGCCGAAAGAGATTTGAGGTTAGAATTTAGTTCAAAAAACTGACTACAGGAGGCGCTGCGAACGCTCCAAAGGATGACTCACTTCACAGAATCATTGACTCGTAGCAGACGATTTTATGACATTTCGACACGTCAAAACAGTCTCACGGTGTCGCAGTTTCTATCTTCAATTTTATCTCAATAAAAGAATGTGAACGATTCAAAAAAATAGTTAGAAAAAGAGCGAAGAAATATTCATCAAAATGAGGAGAAATTTCTTCATCACGTTTGCAACGATCCTGACGCTGTACGTACATTTTCAATGTACGTCATTAGCGAAAAGTGAGGTTACTCCCTCGATCACCACTCTCCCATCGACCCTAGTTAATTCCAATTTATCAGTAACGAGCAACGCAACCGGATCGAATTCATCGTCGAGCGAAAGTATAAAACCTGTCTCTCCAAAAAATGAAAATTCCACGAAAGATTCCGAAAATGTTTCGAAACAAACCGAATCCGATGCAATTCCGAAAAGCACGACGAACAGTGATTCCCTCAAGGTCACGACGGACACGACCGTGACGAACTCGTCAGTTCCTGTCAAGGATAAAAATTCCACGACGACAGAATCGACCGTAAATACCCAGACTACGAATGCGCTGAACTCGACGAACGTAAGCACAACAGCGACGCCGCCGGCAGAGCCAGTTTTGCCGGACAAGGGCTCAGCCGAGGAGGAGCACAACAGTTCCATGTCAATATTCTTCGTGCTGTGCGTTCTTGCGCTGGGAATGCTGTTGATTCACCTCATGCTTCAAACTAATTTCCAGTACCTCCCGGAATCCGTAGTCATCGTCTTCCTCGGCGGAGCCATCGGAATGATAATCAGCATGATGTCCCATCAGAACATCGCGAATTGGAGGAAGGAAGAAGCTTTCTCTCCCACAGCATTTTTCCTCGTTCTATTGCCGCCGATCATCTTCGAGTCCGGCTACAATCTTCACAAGGGAAATTTCTTCCAAAACATCGGCAGTATCATGGTTTTTGCTATTTTCGGCACTGCGATATCAGCTTTCGTCATAGGAGCCGGAATTTATCTTCTGGGATTAGCGGAGGTCGCTTACAAGCTCAGCTTCGTCGAGAGCTTCGCTTTTGGCTCTCTGATATCAGCCGTCGATCCAGTCGCAACCGTTGCGATTTTCCACGCTCTGGATGTTGATCCTGTGCTCAATATGTTGGTTTTCGGAGAGTCCATCCTGAATGATGCTATATCCATTGTTTTGACAACTTCTGTGCTGGAATCTAACAATGCTGCTACTACCAGCGAGGCCATAATACTCGGGATCAACAGATTTTGCCTCATGTTCTTCGCATCTGCTGGAATTGGCGTTGTTTTTGCTCTCATCAGTGCTCTGCTGCTCAAACACGTTGATCTTAGGAAAAATCCTTCTCTCGAATTTGGAATGATGCTCGTTTTCACGTATGCTCCTTATGTTCTTGCTGAAGGCATACAATTGTCAGGTATGAATAAATATCAGATACTACGGATATACAGATTGTTAATTACGTAATTAATTATTTTTCTTCATGATTTTTGAAATTTTATTCTCACAGGAATCATGGCGATCTTGTTTAATGGTATTGTAATGTCTCATTACACTCACTTCAACCTCTCCACCGTGACTCAAATAACTATGCAACAGACCATGAGAACGCTCGCTTTTATCGCTGAAACTTGTGTTTTCGCATACTTGGGATTGGCACTCTTCAGTTTTAGACACAGGGTAAGAAATATTTTCAATAATGCACATAACAAGAAAATTTATCTCACAAAATTGAAGAAAATGAAGAGAATCGTTTTTGTTAATTTATTTTTTGAATTACAGTTCGAACCTGCTCTGGTCGTCTGGTCAATAATACTTTGTCTGATTGGAAGGGCAGCTAACATATTTCCTCTGGCCATTCTCGTAAATAGATTTCGCGAGCACCAGATAACGAAGAAAATGATGTTCATAATGTGGTTCAGCGGTCTTCGAGGTGCGATTTCGTACGCGCTTTCTCTTCACTTGGACTTCAGCGACGAGACTCGCCACGTTATAATTACGACAACTCTCATCATCGTACTCTTCACGACTCTCATATTCGGGGGATCGACTATGCCGCTGCTGAAATTCATGAGAGCGGAGAAGAAACAGAAGAGCAGTCGAAGGAAGAAACGCGATAAAGAAATATCGCTGAGTAAAACTCGAGAATGGGTAAGAAATAAAAAAATTGTTATGTGAAATTTTGAAGTTTTCTTTTTCAAATTAATTTAAATTTCTCATTATTATCTTATTTTTAAAATTAGTTTTTCAGGGAGAGGAAATTTACAGTATAAAAAGTCAATGTGAAACATTTTTTCTGTCCACATATTTTTATCTATTTTTAAATGGAATGTCAAATTTTTCTAGGGTCAAACTATCGACTCGGAGCATCTGTCAGAGCTGACTGAGGAAGAGATGGAAGTTTCGTTCCTGCAATCACGAATCCGCGGTTTCGCTCGCTGGGATCTTAAATTCTTCATCCCCTTCTTCACGCGTCGTTTTACCCAGCAAGAATTGAAAGATTGTAAATCGCAGATGACAGATTTAACGAATCAATGGTACCAGGCGATACGAATAAGCCCAGTCGAGTCGGACGAGGAAACGACAACGGCATCGACCGCTCAACTGAACGTCCTGGGAACTCCGAACGAAGCTAAAAACGATGGACGCGGCAAGGAAAAACGCGACCGTCCGAGTCACGGGTCTATATTGAGTATTTAATATCAGTGTTGCGAGATTCTGATTTTTTCCTTCTCTCGTCACTTGTCGCAAACATTGTGAATTTAATCGTAACCGTGCCAAGAGCCTGTACCAACATTTATCGACGCATCTATATATAACAGGCTTCATCGTCGCTTATGTAAATCAGCTATTCATTTTATCATTTCTTAATTCTCTCAGGAATATTCAGTATTGATCGAAATGAGAATTTCATCGTTTCTATTCATCTTTACGAACAAACATTGTGATAGTATTTTTTTTGTGAGATTGTGGAGCGATGAATTTAACTGATACGAACTTTGCATCGCTGAAACGCAACGAAAAATATTTTTTCCTATTAGATTAAATTTCTTTTTTATCAAGAAATATCCTTGTTCGTGAATGTCGAAGAATTTAAAACGTATCTAAGTAATTTTTTATTCGAGATAAAAATTGGAACAAAATATTTTTCTCTTCGACTTTATCGTTGCAAATTTCGAGATTGAGCGATAACTTTGATACGAGCGATAAGAAAATTTGCATCGTTGAAACACGAGGAAGATTTTCATCAGATCAAAAGTTCTTTATCAAGAAATTTCTGAAATGCTTCATCGATGCAAATTTCAGAGTGGTTTTGTGCCTGATTAATTCTTCGGAAAGAACTCGAAGCGCTTAGAATTTTGTGATTTGCTTTTCCTCTATAGAGTACTTATGTTTATTTAGCAACTTTTATGTCTTGTCATTTTTCCTCGTCTTTGAAGCTTCAATTTTGAAGATTGTCATTTTAGTGGGTGCGAAATTGTCGGGGAATTTTTCGTATCCTTGGTAATGGTGAAACGGGCCTTTTTTCGCTTCGATATGTCGCCAGCACGTTTGAAAATTCATTGTCTAATCGATATTGAATATTTCAGTTACAGGGTGTTCGAGGATTCCTCCGAATGATGCGAAAGTATTATTTTTAATCGATAAAACCTTGGTGATAAAATTTGTATTGCCGACGACTTTTTCAATTTTAACACTCTCATTTTTAACATCTCCGTGCACAAAAATTGTCGAAGGGCTCTTCTGAAAGTCTCGAAGCACAAATTTACGCCCCAAGTCGTTTGAACTCTGTAAATAATGATTGAGAGTCCGGTTGACCGGCTCTGATCGAAGGTATTTACGGCTGGCCGAATATACCACGTAGCTGTGCATTTTTAATCGATATGTATAAATATAATACAATTTTCTTTTGTTATTTTTAATGAGATGAATTTTATTTATTCCGTCCAAGAAAAAAATTTCTTTTTTTTTTTCGAGGAAAAGAAAAATATTCTCAAAATCACTAAAAATCAATTGTTACAATTTGAGTGTTATTAGCATTGGTGTTTTTATTACGTACTACCAAAAAATTACGTATTGAGTAATCATAAGCTCTGAGTTGTCTGAAGAGATATTGTACAAGCTTCATTTTTTGTGGAGGAAAAAAAATCGATTTTTTTCAAAATTACCAAAAAATCATGTTCGTGTTACAATTTTGGAGTGTTATTACCATTCGTGTTTTTATTATGTACTAGCAAAAATTTATGTATTTAGAAATCATACCAAGGCTTTAATCAGACTATTATACGTATAAGACAAATAATCATAAGCTCTGAGTTGTTTAAAAAAAATATTCTCGTATAATGTATACCTAATATGGACAATAAAGGTGATAGTTTATACGATATTGAGTATTTCTGTCGTAAGATAAAACCTTTCATGGCTCTCTGACATGGATTATGTACATAAAAATACATCAAAAAATCATATACATAAAAAACGCTTTAAATAATTGTTTTGTACTTTTTTTGCGAATTTATTTCTTCATGCAACATAATCTCATTAATCTTTCAGTGTCTGTATATAAGAATGGGTCGTACGCAGGGTTCATCAATTTTTCAAGAAATTCGCATCGTTGGAACAGAATGAAAATATTTTTTTAAATTGTTTTTTATTTATTTTTCGTTTTATATCTTGTGGGTCAAAATTGTTTTTTTTAAGTGGTTTATTTTGATGATAAAAAAGATTTTTCATTAAATTTCAACGATGCAAGTTTCCAGCGAGATATAAATTTTTAACTTAATTCTGCACAGTTAAAGACAAAAAGTATTAAACATCAAATCCATGTATTCGTTCGTTTCTTCCCCATACTACCGATTCTTTTTTAAAACTGAAATCAAATATAAGTAACTTGACTTTTTTCTCTTTTGTTTTCATCCTTTCGCCCATTGATTTTGTTCGTACATCAAGATCATTCAGTTTTCTTTATCGAAAAGGATTTATTGGTAAAATTTCAGTTGACGCAGGAACAAAACTTACGTATTTTACGAATTCATGTGTTTTTGCAGAATATTATTTTTCTTTTTTTTTCGTAGATTAAATGCCCCGATCGTCGGTTGGTCCCTAATGTCGGCCCTTTCCACTTAATTTCCGCTATAGTCGTGCTGGCCGACGTTAGAACAAGGTGGCCGACAATTGGGGCTTCGATCCAGGTGCTGATTTTTAATTGAAAAAAAAAATCAATAAATTTAATGATTTTTTTTTTTCATTCTTTCTCTCATTGATAGTGTTTGTACATCAAGATAATTCTGTTTTTTTTTCTTCAAAATGTGCGTATCCTCGTTACTTGACTTACGAATTCGTATTTTTGTTCAGAATATTTCTTTTTTAATTTTTTTCGATTGAAAAAACGTCTGCTGAACACTTTTCGGTATGTTATTTCATACGCTTCGTTTTTCTCCTCGGCAAATACGATTCGTTACAAATTTTCAATAAAAACGCGTCTCAGATTTATCCACTCTCGTGCCGGACGTACAAAATGAAAAGAAAAGACAAAAAAAGTTGGAAGTACGCTCTTCAAGGGAAATTCGATACTGGCCTAAAATTTGCATCGTTACAAATCAAGGAAAAAAAAATCAATCATCATCTTCCACGAAAAATTAATTTTTCTCAATCACATTTCGTTAACATAAAATTATATTTTTTAATTATAATTTCAGTATAAAAAAATTTTTTTTTTTTCATTGGATTTTAACGTTGCAAACTTCAAACTCTTCCTTCATCAGGACTGTACGTATATGTATAATAAATTATTAACAACCATTATCGTATTTTTTATCTTCATCTTTTCGCATTTATTCTCTTATTTTTCCTCTCGTCTCAAGATCATCAATCATGTATTGTCGGAAAACTCATTGAAGGTACAAACGTGGCTCTTGCAACATTTTGTCTCAAGGAAAAAAACGAGGCTGAGAAGTAGAAAAAAAAAAATTTGATGAAACAAGCCACTTCTATTCTCTGGCAAGTGGAATTTTTTTACCGATTTTTCCTCTACCGATCGGTTGGGTAAAGTTGCTAAAAATCGCGCGGGTCATGGGATTTTCTACACGAATTATATTTAATTATTTATTCTTGTTTTTCACACATCTCTTTGCAATTTTAATCCTTTCTTTTTAAATTATGTCCTTTATTACTGCATTTTTGCTCTCTCTCCCTTTTTTTCCCTCTCGTTCATTGCTATTTACCAATAGGGCATTTAGCTAAGCATGCAGATTATACGAATCTCTACATTTTTTTGCTCTTATTCTACACTACCAGCTTCCGATGCCTCTGGTGTGTACCGGTGCACAAAGGTCACTTCCGGTACGTCAATTATTTCTCGTTTTCCATTTCGCACATTTTTCCATTTATTTTCAATATTTTTTTTTCTTCGTTATTATTATTTGTTCCTTGTTTCTTTTTTTTCGTATTTGTAGAGAAAAGCTTTCAGCTGTCTCGTCCGACTTTCGATGCTAGATTCAGTTCACATTTCGTTACTCCGAGATTGATTTTTTTTTTTCGTCTTCGTCGATTTTTCTTTTTGTCTCAGATTGGTACAAAATTGATGTAGAAACGCGAAGAGATATTCACCTGTCTGCTTGCTCTCGTCTTCGACTTTTTCATCCTGCTTCTGTTTTCTCGATCAACGTAGATTTTCAATCGACGTGAAATTTTTACCTTTTTGAAGCTTGCAACGTTGACATTCAATGGAAATTTTTTTTTTTACAGAATAGCAAGAATCGAAAAAAATATTAATCAGATCTAATGAAAAATTGTACTAAATGTACTTTAAAAAATATTTTTTTGTGTACCAAAAATATTTTGATATTCAAACGAAAGTCCTTTTTTCTTGAAAATGTGTTTTCTTATTTAAAGTTGTTTTTTTAGTTTTAACGTATTACAAGGATTAACATTTTTAAATTATTAGCAAAATAGCAAGAATATTTGAAAAAAATATCACATCGAATAAAAACTTGCACTAAATGTAATTTAAAAAATATTTTTTTGTGCACCAAAAATAATTTTGTTATTGAAATGAAAGTTTTTTTTTCTTGAAAATGTAATTTTCTTATTTAATTTTAATGTATCACAATGATTAATTTCTTTAAATTATTTTTTTACTTCAAAGAAATTTTTTTTCATTGAATTTTAACGTTGCAATTTTCCAAAAGACAATTTTCACGTTCTCACCACTCTTACGAACTAAGCAGCAATTTTCGCAGCTACGCTTTTTATTTTTGTTTTTCGCTCTCGCGCATAGAATAAAAATCCTCTTATTAATGGTGTTTTTACTCCGTTTCTCGTTATTCCGATTATTATGCACAATGCACCATCGAAGTGTAATCAAAATTTCATTCGCTATCGCAATAACGGCAAATAAAATCGTCTCGCATGGATATCTTTTTTCTTCATTTTTTCTACCGTTGTTATTATTATTGTAAATGTATATACTGTACAAATTTGGCGAAATTGCCAATCGAATATTTAATTCTTAACAACTTTAGGACGAACGATGAGAGAGAATGATCGGAGTGATATTTTACTCGAGATTTGATAGATAATTAGTTTTTTTTTCCGTATGTTTGGTTTCGACGTTTTTCGTGGTCTTGATAAGAAAAAGCAGCCCACGCATCATGCTCTCGTTTTGCTTTGTTACGTTTTTCTCCATATTGCAAACCTTCAAGAAAAAATGAGCGCAAGTTTTTCAGAATTCTATTAAATTGTTAATGCTACTAATGATCACATTCTCCTTCTCACGATGTCTTTTCGTACTTAATTTTTATTTCATTGATTCGAATCTCGCAATTTTTTTGGCGATTAAATCGATTGTAAACGGGAAAAGAGTCACGCGTGTTTAATTTACAGGGAAACAATAAAATCGCCCAGCGACGTACATTTATTTTTCACATTTTCAACCTGTCTAATTTTTTTTCCTTGTCCAGTCGGCGTAACTCTTGGAATCTTGACCGCTCGAGTGAAACGTACGAGGCGAAAAAACAAAATGACGATAACAAACGTTGCTACGTAATAAAGTACTAGAAAATCAATTTCCGTCGTATTTTTAAATTTAAGTCGTTTTCGCTAGACAAAAAAATTATAAAGATAGAGAGACAATAGAGTACGGATTAACAAAAAATGTAATAATAATAATAAATATACAAATTGACGGCAAACCCGCCGAGAGACGCGTGTGGGATCAGGTGTGGAAAAAAATCGGCGAGTTCCACTCGAGGCCACGAAATTATCCCGTGTAAAAATTCCGGAATGTTTAACGAAGCATGTAACCGCGAGAATTTGCGTTTTTTCCTCTTTTTCTTTCAAAATTTTTCAACGATATTAATTCGCTCGATAGTTCCCATTGAATCGTCAAAAAGCTGGCAGCTCTTACATTAATTTATTTCACGAAATCTCCATTGCACGAAACTCGATGTTCTTCTCCAAAAGTCTCTTCGTCTCTCGCTCGCTCGTTTTTTTCTCTCATTCTCCTTCTGTCTCTTCCTCCCTCGCTTTTTTCCTTTCTCTCTTTCTCTCGGCCGGGCGCGGGTTATATCGGCGGGCTTTTTTCAGGAGGGTGTGTTTGTGTGTAATGTACGACTGACAAATTTTATTTGTTAATGATTTTTTTGTTTTTCTCGTTCTTCTTCTCTAACGATAAAGTGGTTTTTTTTTTAAAAAAATTTGATCACTGGATTTGGAGCCACGGGTGCTTGAGGCACTTGGCCGCTGTGGCTCGGGCACTCGGATTGAATTCGAGCATCGGCGTTAGGAACTCGGCAAACTCGCGTGCCTCGCTTGACGACCAATCGTACTTTTCCGTGAGCACCTCGTACAATCCCCACGGTTTTAAACCCGTAATGTGCTTGAGTTCGCCCTTCTTGTTGAAGAACAGCCTCGAGTTTCTTCCGTACAAAGCTATTCGACGGGGTATTGCTCCCAAAAGCTCGATTATGTGGGCCAAATGATCCTCGTCTCTGAAAATTCATTTAAAAAAACATGAGACATTATGTAAAGAATGGTCAAACGCTTTGCTCTCTCGAATCCGTACGTAAATCGATTGTAGCCTGTTACATTTATTTTTCGATGATTTAAATAATAATGTATAATTATTCAAATATATTCTTAGCTCGTGTAATAAAAAATTCGTGTATTATTAGCGTTCTAGTTATATTTTTGAAAATATGTATAATTATTTATTTAGCTCTCACCGACTATAATCAGCTCCACTGTGCGGTTCGAACAAATAATCACCAGTAGCAAGTTCAAATGCCATACAAGCTGTCGACCAAATATCCGCCGATGTATCGTAACCAGCTCCGAGTAAGACTTCGAGAGATCTGTATTGTCGTGTCTGTATGTCCTCCGTGAATTTTTTGTGTACCCAGCAGGCGTTGCCAAGGTCAGCGATTTTAACTTCGAGGTCACATTCCACCAGAGCTGGATCTGGAGGCTCAGGTAAGAGAGGCTTGGTTTTACTTTCCGATCGAGCTGAATTCCGATTTGACCCTGAAAATATTGACGAATGTAAATTTGTTTGCTTTACGACAGATAAAATTTATTTCGCGATACCTCGAAAGAAATGAGCAATATTTAATTGCTTTTTTTTTGTAATCACACGTACTAGGTTTGTCAGTATGTTTACTGGGCGTTCCTTCTTTTCGCCTTTCCTCGGTCACTCGAGGTTGGGCGGGAGGTGCGGTTTCCACCGAGAGTTTATCACCACCGGACAGAGCAGAATTTTCCGCAGTGGCAGCTGTTTCCTCCGGTGACGGATTATCGACATTTTCACCACCAGCGAGCGTGTCAACTCCGTTGATATGGGGTGACGTGCTCGGTTCTGAAATGTCCGGAGAGCCCTTGCTCTCGGTGTTTTCCTCGATACTTTCCGGATCCTGATCCGGACTGTTCGTTTCCACCTCCCCGTTCTCCTGAGTGCCGCTCGGTGTTTTCGAATTGTCGATCTCCGTCATTTGCTCCAGCTGCTTCTTCAACAACTCGTTCTGACGCTTTGCCTTCTTTTTTAAGCGTTTCTTCTTGTTCTTGGACATCTTCGCGTTCGGTATTGGCTCTTGGAACTCCTTGGGCGCGGTTGATATCAGGGATACCGGAAGTTTAATGCCCATCGAGTGTAATTCGGTTGCGGCGCAAGCAATTTTTCGTATATAATCCTCGTCCACACAGACCAGGACGTTCTCTGGTTTTATGTCCGTATGAATGATTTTACCTGTGAAGAAAAGAATCAATGTAAATTCATCGTAAAAATTGGAACGAGATATTTCTTTCTTTTCACTTGGGGTCAAAATTGCTCACATTTGTTATGCAAATAATCAAGACCCTCGAGGACCTGTCTGATTATTCGTTTTACGTTGTTTCTCGGAATACCCCGATAATTCGATTTGATGATAAGCTTAAGAAGATTGTCTCCCAGAACTTCGAACACCATGCACACATGGAGACCGTTTATTCCGTTTATCTTAAAATCGTTTAATAATTGTACAGTTTTATTACGTCCGGGATCACTCGGATCCGTGTCACGTACGTCCTTCAAAAGTTTTATTTCGTCCAGTGCTGTTTCAGTAAAATGGGACGCTGATTTCACGACTTTTAAAGCGACGAATCGTTTATCCTGAAAAGAATTAATAAATTACTGAAGACGATGCAAAAAAAAGTTATTTTTCCTTGTGCGTTTTAATTTATATTTTTTTTTTGTTACTTGTAAATCCCAGCAGAGCCAGACAGTCGAAAAGTGGCCCCAGCCTAGCTTTCGCGTGACGTGATAACGATTCAAGAACAAATCTCCAATTTTCACAGGATAATAGCCCCCTTTACAATAGTCAGCGCTATCCTCCTGTTCCTCATCCTCGCTGCTGCAAACTCCATAATCAACTTCGATGGAGTCATTGCTAGAACTGTTGAAAAATTAAAAGCAATTAGAAGCAAAAAAAAATAGAAATTGCCTATAACAAAAGATCGTAAATGCCTGCATACTATTTTTTTAAATCTATTTTATAGCTCTTTAAAATTCTTTATTACATAGAAGTATACAATGCTAATGCTTTTTTTTATTCATTCATGTATTCATCAATTCCCATTTTCTAATTAAAACATTATCTTCCTGTTTTTTACATACATTCCTTCTATGTCGAATATTGCTTCAAAGTATAAAACTACAGTAATTCATGAAAAATCAGCCTCTTCTTATTTTCCTTTAGAAATAATCGAAACAAAAATAATTTTGAATTTTTATAATGTAATGAGGAAATTTGCAGTGGACATATTTTAATGAAAGTTTATTTTTTACTGTAAAATGTTTTCTTAGATATCTGAATGGAAAGATGAAAATGAATTATAACTTGAGAATTCCCATTTTTAAATTAAAACATTATTTTCTTTTTTGTAACATACATTCCTGCTATGCCGAATGTTGCTCTAAAGTTTAAAACTACAGTAATCAATTCAGCCTCTTCTTATTTTCTTTTAGAAATACTCGAAACAAAAATAATTTTGAATTTTAGTAACGTAATGAGGAAATATCTTTTGCAGTAGACATATCTTGATGAAAGTTTCTTTTTTAGTGTAAAATGTTTTCTCAGATATCTGAATGGAGAGGTAAAGATGAATTGTAACTTGATAATTTGTACCTATTCCCGTTTTCCATATTGAAACGTCCTTGTCCTGAGGCTTCCTGCGTCTGCTCAGCCGCTGCAGGTTTAGAACATTGGGCTCCACTATTTTCAGCATCCGATTGAGAATTTCCTTTTCCCTTTCGCTTGGCTGGCTTGTATCTCTTTTTCTTTGCTTGTATGGCAAGGACTCGCCTGTTTACATAAGCCTTCGCACTCATAACTTTGCCCCCTACTGGATTTGTCTTTGTCGAGCCACTACAAACGTTCTCGGCCTCGTGAGCCGCCGTTCCTGCGATCTTGATACTCCTCTAGGGCGATAAACTACTGACCGTAAGCCGAATGAATCTCCAAAGGGGAGCCGCGAAAGAATTTCTCGAATCGAGAGCTTTTGCAGAAAAAATTGGTAAATAGCCTCGCAAGCTCCTCTCCCCCGGGTCGCAATGTGCTTTTTATTCACACCTGTTTACACCCCTTGTAGAGCAAAAGGAAAAAAACGATAATATTGCAATTTTCGTTGACAAATCCCGAGAAAAAAAAGATTCAATGAGGGATGAAACGAGGCTGTCAGAATTTCGCTCGATAAGGCGCGTGTCAATATTTCAAGCACGTTAAATTTCTAAAACGCGTGTTTCTTCATGCTCCTCGCAAAGCACGAGTCGATAAACGGATTCTCTATTTCGGATGATAATTCCTAGCTACGATTTCGTACTATCGTCGTTAAGAACGAAAGTTCAGGGTTCAGTAACTGCCGGGCGCACTCGAGGCTTTTTTTTCTCGTGCGTTCGGAATTAAAGATTACGAAAAACTACGAGATGGCACTGCAAAAGTGTACAACGTCGTCGCCGTGTCGTTTTCGTCGTCCTCATCGGCTCGCTGTGATTTCTATCTCTCTCTCGCTCTCTCTCTTTTTTTTCCCTCTTTTTCACGTCAGTAATCTGATGGCTCTCGCGATTCGCGAATTAATGTCAAGCTAACCGTTTGTCCCGTGCGAAATTAAATCAAAACGATCCCTCTCTCTCACAGATTGTTTTGTTACTTACAAATATATTCCTACAACATACTCCGGTCGGTGCACTCTCTCTCACTCTTGTGGCTCTTTCTCTTTCTCTCTTTTCCTCCCTCCTCGCGTCTCTCTTTTTGCTCTCGCTCGTTCGGCGGTTGTTTGAGTATGGCCGCTCCTCACGGAAACCTGCCGCTCTCCGATCCGCCAGAGATATTATACACACACACTCGGCGCACGCGAGCAAAACTACCCCAAAGGCGTCTCAACGTTTCGTTCTCGCCGGAATACAATTCGTTCTCCCTCCTTCGATCGCTTATCCATCAATTAAAATGTCTCTCCCTTCATGACAGTTCCCTCGAGCTCTTTATTCTACCTCTAAATTACCCAACTTCTCTTTTATCCAAATAATAATAATGCAAAAATACGAATTTTTTTATCTTCCTGGCAAAAATCCGGCCGCGGCCTATTTTAGCACTCTTCTACCGTGCGCCTCACCGCGAATAGAGTTGAATTTCCTCATATTTCTGATTCCTTTCGAATCACCACGCGGAGCAGCACCGCTCCGTTTTTCCGTGTTCACAGGTTCAAGATACTTTTTCCTATTTACAGAGTTCAATTTTTTGTTCCTGAACGATACGACGATCAATTAAATATAAAAATGAGATATAAAAAGTTTTTTTTTTTGAAATATAGACCTGAGAATCGAGCGACGAGAAATAAACCCAATTACAAGAAAATGTACGAAGAATTGATTGGTAGCCCAATCTAACAAGAAAGCTTCCGAAAATCCCCGATAGAGGCACTGATCCGCTCCAAAAATTTTGTTGGAAATCCATGACAGCGCCATCTAACAGATTTTCATTGTACCTCGATTCGGCAAAAAATTAAGGTTCAGAAAATCAACGATAGAGGCGCTGTTTCGTGATTAATTTCTGGAAATGATCGGTAACGCCATCTGTCAGAAATTTGTGTCAAACATAAATCCATCGATGTATATATAGGTATATTTTATGTACGTACATCATCGCGGTGTACAAGCCCGAGAATTTCGTCGAGCAAGGTGTGGGACTCGGCAAGGACTCTTTTTTTGGGCGATCGCATGAAACTAAAAATTCTGAATCGTATTCGAAAAGTTCGGTAGATTTGATAAGTCCTTGCGAAAAAACTCGATCATGGAACCGTACGACGTGATTGTCAATCAGCCCGTGGTCATTGATAACGTGAGTGAAAGATCGTCCTTTTGGTATTTCGAGCAATAACGTCGCACTCGTTGTGTATTTCTCGTGAACTCATCGATGTGTCAAATCGCTAAGGGCCATATTGTCCGGTTGCCGATCCACGTCTGATTTCTCGAAATTTTTGACAGGAGATGATGAAGCACGAATTCATAATGCGAAATTTACAATTCACGTGCAAAAGTTTCGACTTTTTTTTTTCGGATCGTAATTCGATGGATTAACAAATGCCTGTTGACAACTGTTATCGAAATCCACTGTAGAACTCGCGAAAAAATCGATAAAGACAAAAAAAGATTTACATTGTTTCACTTTTTTTTAGGGTTCTGGTGTAATCAAGGCAGGATTTGCGGGTGATCAAATACCAAAATGCAGATTCCCAAATTAGTAAGTACATGTTGAGCAATTGAGCGATTAAATTTCTCAAGCTTATGATTCTTTGGAGGTTAATGTCAGATGGCGACACTCATTTTACTTTTTGTGAGGTGTTTTGAAAAAATTATTCAATTCAATATAATTATGTTTAATTTTCTAAAAATTATTCATAATAATAATTATTTTTTTTTTTTTAGCATTGGCAGGCCCAAGCACGTGCGCGTGATGGCTGGTGCTCTCGAGGGCGATCTATTCGTTGGCCCCATAGCTGAAGAACATCGAGGTCTTCTCTCCCTTCGTTATCCTATGGAGCATGGAATAGTCACAGACTGGAATGACATGGAGAGAATCTGGAATTATGTCTACAGTAAAGATCAGCTTGCAACATTTTGCGAGGAACATCCTGTCCTGTTGACCGAAGCTCCTCTCAATCCTAGAAAGAATAGGGAAAAGGCAGCTGAGATATTCTTCGAGTCTTTGAATGTACCTGCTCTATTTGTGTCTATGCAAGCTGTTCTCAGTCTGTAAGTCAGGTTTTTTGTTTTTATCAATAATACTCCATTTTAAATTGGAAATTTTGTCAGTTTACATATTTTTACATTTGTTTTCCCATTAAATATATATTCGGTTTTTACAAGTTTCTACTTGGACTTTTTATTATTTTACTCTTTTTTCATAATTTATTTTTACTTTATTACAGATACGCCACAGGTAGAACAACGGGAGTCGTTCTGGATTCGGGCGACGGAGTTACTCACGCGGTGCCGATTTACGAAGGTTTCGCGATGCCTCACAGTATTATGAGGATAGATATTGCTGGTAGAGACGTAACGAGATATCTGAGGCTGTTGCTTCGCAAAGAAGGAATCAACTTCAAAACCACCGCCGAATTTGAGATTGTCAGAACCATCAAAGAGAGATCCTGCTATCTCGCGAGCAATCCACAGAAAGAAGAAACGATTGACACGGACAAGTTCCAATACACGTTACCCGATGGCAGTTGCCTTGAGGTAAAATTAAGAAAAACTCGAAATTCACGATTTAAAGGGATTCAATATTTCTAATGACACAATTATAATATCGTAATTCGTAGATTGGACCAGCGAGATTCAGAGCACCAGAAGTTTTATTCAGACCTGACCTGATTGGCGAAGAATGCGAAGGTCTCCACGAAGTACTCATGTACTCTATTCAAAAGTCGGATTTAGATCTGAGAAAGGTTCTCTTTCAGAATATTGTATTATCTGGAGGTTCTACATTATTCCGAGTAAGTACACGAAGCTTCAAGGAGAAGCCAAAATTTTTTTCGTCAAAAAGATCCATTTTTACTGATTTCAATTTCATTTTTTCAGGGCTTTGGTGATAGGTTGTTATCGGAGATTCGTAAGATGCTAGCTAAAGACATAAAAATAAGGGTAAGTAATTTTGTACTGAATTATAAAATTAGTGTCTATACTAAACCGTGTCTATTAATAGTAAAATAGGGTTGTATCTGTCGAAAGAATTTTTTTTTATTTATCGAGAAAATTAACTAAATAATCGGAAATTTCGATCGACAGATATCTGCACCTCAAGAGCGACTCTACAGTACTTGGATCGGAGGTTCGATTCTAGCTTCATTAGACACGTTCAAGAAGATGTGGGTCAGCAAGCGCGAGTACGACGAGGACGGTACCAGAGCGATACACCGCAAAACGTTCTGAGCAATATAATTTCGCTATTAATTGAGACGTATTGCATAATTTTTATTCGGAACCGAAAAACGTAACGCTCGGCACAACACTCGCACTTAATCATGTCTAATTGTATAGACGTAAACACAAAACAATGAAACACAAAAAGCTTTGTCGCCCCATTCAGGAATGTTAATATTTTTTTTTCTCTTTTTTATCGAAACGTCAGGAGACTTCTAAGGGATTGTAAAAATACGATGAAACATCAACGAATACTTTGCAACTTTATAATAATAAAAAAAAACATTATTTATACGTTATATCTTTTAAATAACTTTAAAGCGAACAAAAATGTCGAGACTGAATCGAGCAGCTCCAATCCCTTGGGAACTCGCTTCAGTGATCTTTAGATTTATTTAGACACGAAATGGCATAACTCGATGATTTATTTAATCCGAATACTGAATTGCCTATTTATGTTTTTTTTATACTACTGGATCTGTAACGTCATATTGAATTATATAAAGTAAAAAACTATTTAATCCTATATAGAGATGTGACAAATGTAAGAAAGTTCTTTTACGTGTGATTTTTAATTTCGAGGCATTCGTTAATTATAGAACAACTTTCAAGCGCAATATAGTGATTTTGCAAAGTATTTGTAAATAATGTAAGCTTTCGTAAAAATAAATCATCGCATTTGTGATGTCGAAGTGTGCGTTCAGCTTTTTTTTTACTGAGCGTTTGAAAAAAAATCTCAAAAAATTGGTATCGTATCTTGTGAATTATTTATCGTGGAGTGTGTAAATTTAGAGCGTAAAAAATTCTGGTTGAAAAATTAATAATATTGACGGTTTTTGTAAAAATAAATTATTCAAAATTTTTATAGAGCGAAAGAAAATTTAAACAATATCGCTTGTCGACAAAATAGATAACTGACTCGTGTCGTCGTCTACAGGGGAATGATGGAACTCATGCACGCGTGCATCGAATTCGCGTTTGAAATACAGTTGAGCTCCGAACTCGGAGCTTTCAACATTTTAATTTTGTTTTGTTGATAAAATTCCTATCGCGATGGCTCAGGCGGACGTTCCGAATCCTGAAGAATTGGACTGGATCAAGTTCCGAGCTTCGTTAGCTGAAGATGCTGGTGATGTGGTAGTTCCAATGAACGGACTCGAAAAAGGCCTGAAAAAATGCAAAGACAATCCTTTCGTGCCGTTAGGTAAACATAACCTAAAAATTCTCACAGTTGTCACTTATTATTATTTAAAAAGTCTAATGCGCAGTGCGAGTTTGTTAGATTTTGTCTTTTCTACCAGAGTGAATAAAAATATTAATTTTTTAATATTTTTGATGAACGTTTGAATGAATAAAATCGGAAATATCAAACTTTACGTGAGACGTAATTAGTTAATTTTAAATATGTAAAACGAGTAATGTTGTTTTTTCACGTCTTCGAGAATTTCGTTGGATTTTCGTTGTGTCAAGTTACGTAAAAGCAAATTCAAAAAATGAAAAGTTATGAGAGAGTTATTCAATATTTATACTTGCTGCATCATAAGCGACAATA
This sequence comes from Cremastinae sp. B BG-2022a, assembly GCA_030522605.1. NCBI lineage: Eukaryota > Metazoa > Arthropoda > Insecta > Hymenoptera > Ichneumonidae > Cremastinae sp. B BG-2022a. Next base: position 30,030 of record JAPYYX010000913.1, read on the forward strand.
AATTTATATAAATTTTTGTTTTTATCCGTAGGAAGTTTCGCAACAGTCTGTGCATTGTCCTATGGAATTTATAACTTTGTGAAGGGACGTAGCATGATGTCTCAGTACATGATGAGAGCTCGTGTACTCTCTCAAGGAGCTACGATTGTTGCTATATTCGCGGGTCTGCTTGCTAGTGCGCCAAGGAAAAAGTAAAGGAAAATCACGTAAAAACTGTTAGTCGATCAGAGGGTAAAAAATATGTTTTTTTTTTACAAAACTTGTCTTATTTCAATTTCCTGAATAGATATTAAATTTTATTTATGCTCAATTTTTGAAAACTTTATTTACCCTTGTACAGAATAAATTGTAAAAAAAAATAGGAAGGGAAATAGAAAAGGATAATAGGAAATAAAAAAAATAGAAAAGCGCCATGTATAAATACTCTGCGTTTAATAAACATATACATATTATACCGGTGATGAAAGGACATTGGTAAATCTTTTAATTTCTGCATTGGTTGTGTAATTCCTAGAAAAAAGTCGTAGTTATCCTAATAATAATAACGTGTATATAATATATTTAGGTTATAATTAAATCGTTTATACACAGTTTGTTAATTTTAAATGTAAATTATATATTGCCATCAAATATTTACTTTCTTCAAATACTTTGTTTCGAGATTCCCTATACATGAGAAGAGAAAAAAGTTTACCAGAAAGAAAAAACGAAGATCTTGAATTATTGTTGGGTAAACACGAATATCAGATCAATGGTGAGAACGATAATAATTGTAGAAAATAATCACCGACTTTGAGAGACATTTAATAATTATTTTACGGGAACAATTTGTGGATTGACTAATTTTTCGTCCGACATTTCCATCGTCGTAACACTCGGAACAATTTTTTTATCCCGGACATTGTTTAAAGACTCTTGAGATTTATAAAATTCGAGTATTCAAAATTAACATTTTTATTTTGTGATTTTGTTTTTTTGTAATAATTTTTTTTGGGGTAATTCTCTTTTGTGAAAAAACATCGAATATGTTGAATTTTCTCCGAATTCCAACGCTACAAAATTCTTGCGACTTGTCCACGACGAAAATTGTTAAGTAGAGAAAAAAACAGTATGGCGAATGAGAATATTTTTCAAATCATCTGTCTCTGTGGTATTTCAAAAAAAAAAAACGAAAAATGCTCATCAAGTAATTTTACAATTTAAGTTTTTAAATTACGCGATTTAGAGAAACTACAGGGAATTTCTAGTTATTTTTAACAATGAATCCTTATTCCTGCGAGTCGATTCAGAGTCAAAATCGAAACGTCACATACTGTACAACTCGTCTACAGTGTTCTCGAGTGCTTGGCACAAATAAACCTCATTTATCCGTGACAAGCATAAAAAAAATGAAAAATCTTCTGTAAATCAGAATGAAAAACTAAAAAAAAAATCTACACGTACTTCGTTCGATCGCGCAACGTTCTTTTGTATTTTTTTTGCACTTTCACGGCAAATATGGCCTCGAAATGTTCCCTCGAACGCTAATCTCTCGTCGTTATACTTTCATTTTCAGTCTTGAAAGAAATGCTTAAATTTTTTGAACCGCGAATCTGCCATTTACGTTACTTCTATTCTATTTTTTATTTCTGTCGTTTCGACCTCAAGTGTGCAACACACGCAACGGTCGAGAGTCTACAACTCGATTGTGAGTCTTCTCATTCGTTTTCTACACGCTGGCGAGATGATTCGAGCATCACTCGGTGACTTTTGAAGGAAATCGACGATAGTGACGATCGCTGTGACCGTCTGTCAGGACGCAGGATTTTCTAGTCGTGCGCCTTTGAAGAAAATGGCCAATGCGATTTGAGAGCGCTCGCGCTCAACTTTCGCGAACCGCTCGTGCTCAGAGAACGCGAGCGCAGACTCGGTGGACTGTTGTTCGAGCTACAGCTACTCAGACTTGTACTTGGGGTCAGACCGAAGATCTCTTGGACCGTTGGCCTTGATGGCGCGTAATCCGATTGAACGGATTCTGAAAGAAAAAAAAACGTAATTAGAAATTTATTCCATGATTGTAAATGTGAAAAATACATAAATTTATATTCTTTTTAATGATATGCAAAAATGAACGATAAACATTAGGACAAAAAACGAAATCCAGAAGTCGTAAGAATTTAAATATAAAAAATGTAAATTAACTCTAAGTCTCAATTAGAGATTTGAAGTGCAATTCCTTAAAAAAATTAGACATTGCGTAAATAGAATGGAATTTGAAATTCATCGAAAAATAAAATAAAAATAGATATTTTGATAAATAAAATTTTTACCAATGAGAGGAGTCTCGTCGTACAGAGATCCCTGTCTCTTGTTACTGATGAAAGAATTTCTGGCACTCTCGATGCAAGGAACCTCCTGTACGGATTCCGCAGCATGCTTCCACCGGTTGTGATCTTTAGCGTGGACAATCAAGTGTCTCAGCCACTTTTGTGCCTCTTCGCTCGATTCTAGTCTCATTGTCGTCACTTTTTCTGCACCGTCTACATTGTTGACGATCCGTAACTCTTTCGACGAGGATTTCGATGAATCGATCGATGTTTCCTGGATGAAAAATTATTTAATTAGCATATTATTACTTAAACAAATATTTCATTTAAAAAATCAGATTTTTTAATTATGTTGTGATTTTTTAAAATTATTTGAAACTGAAAAATTATTTATAATTGAAATTCTAAAGTTTTTTTTTCTTTTTTTAGGTTTTGATAATCTTTTTGAACTTCAATCTGGGATTTTTGGATTATGCCAAATTGTCTCACCTTATTTACTGGAACATTGTGAATCGGAGTCTGATCCTCGTCCGCAAGTTTTCGAGACTCCCAGCTCTGGAGGTTGAAGCCTTGTAGCCGTGCCCAACAATTTCGACCATTCAGATTGACATTTCCGGAGCAGACTTCTTTCGCAATGCACTCGGGCTGGGCTGCCAATCGGCAACAAAAGTGTCCGAAGAGTGGCAAAGCGTGGTGTTTGTTTTCTGTACAGAAATTAGATAATTTAAAACTCAATCTTTCATTATGTTAATCCGAATTTTTGTCAATTTTCTATTTCAAGAGTTTACTATAAACAAACAGGAGATAATTTACAACTGAATTTTCAATTCTTTTAACAATTAGTCGTCGTTGAATTTTAAGAATTAGAATTCTTTCAATATTAAAATACGTCAATATTTTTAATTAATTATTTTATTTTTAAATAAATGATTATATTATTTTTGTTTATTTTTTATATAATTTATTACTCACCCAAATTATTGATCGATAGATCATGAGTGTGAATATTCTCGTCAGTGTCGTCCAAAGTTAATTTTGCTGATGCCATAAGCTCGAAATGTGGACCCCTGAAGATGAAATAAATTTTATAAGCTCAAAAATATTATAAATTTTTCAAATTATAGAAGTTTTTTTGTGCTTCATGGAATCTTTCTTACAATTTTCCAGAATTTAATTCATCTCGAAGCGAAGCTGCCAATTTTTTTCCAACTGTTTTAGAAATCGAGGAATGAATTGTTCTTTTTATTCTTCGAGGTGTGCTCGCGATGCTCAAATCTTCTTGGAGAATGTGACTGTAAATCTCGAGTGTAAGCTCAAATTCAGCTGGGACGTTGTTACTGAAAATCCGACACAAAAATATTTAAAATAAGCGATTTAGTAACAAATTAATAATTTTTATACAAAAAACAATGTTTATAAAAAATTAACAATAATTCATTTTAAATAACAATTAAAGAAATAAATTTAAAGAATTTTTTTATGATTACAATGATCATGTTTACTATAAAAATATTAATTACAAACTTACAATAATAAAACGTCTGGAAAACTTATGTCAGTGAGTGCACGATCAACCGGACACAGCATCGCCGTGTCGTGAATCTCGGTCCCGATTCGTGCGAGGCAAAACACAGCGAACCGACGATAATCGCCGCGATTTTTAAAATGATCGGAATCTCTCCACATCAGTGGCACTCGAAGTTCCGACAGGGAGACTCGAGCGGTACTTGCTGGCGTGCTGTAAATAAAAATAAAAATATAAATAAAATATGCGAAAAAATCAATAAAATTAACAAAAATAAAAATTATTATACGAATAAAAAAGGTAAAAAAATTATAATAAATTGTTATTTATCTATTTCAAAATAATTAAAAATGTAGTAAAAAAATTGTATCGAATTTTTTAAGGAAAAATAAAAATAAAAAAATAATATAAAAATCTTCTTAATAAATTATTTTTTGAGTTTTTTTTAATAGCTTTTTTCTTTCAGCTAAAAATATTTGTGGCGTTGAAAAAAATGAGAAAAAAAATAGTTACCTTGACTTGTTGACAGGCTCTTTTTTGCGCCTTTGCAACTCAGCCATGTACGCTGACATTCTTTCGTTCGAGGTGAGAAGGGCTCTGGCAGCTTCCAGACTCTGGGCGCGATGACGAGCGGCGGCCAACAGTCTCGCTGATCCTTCCCGCATCTTGATCTCAACCTCAATTTTTTGCTCGAGGTCATACTCCTGAAATCACAGAATTAAAAAACCAAAAATTAATAAAAATCATTCCAAACAATTTGTTCAATATTCCTGAATTTATATCACAAAAAAAATATTTTTTATTTTTTACTATGTCAAAAATTTGAATCGATTTCGACACTATTGAATAAAATTTATTGATTATTTTTTAAGCTGTTTTCAATTTGAAAAAAAAAAAATTGTCAATCCCTCAAAAGCCCTACGAAATTTTCTGCTCACCGTATTGCGATTTCTCTTATTTATGAGAAGTCTCATTTTTCAATTATGCGCAACGTTTATTGTGCCTTTGTCGAACCAAACATAGGTATTGTCCTCGATTAAGAGGAAACTGAGGAAATCCGTGGAACAATGTTTCGCGTAATCTCCGAAAATGTAAATAATTCAACGAGTTGAAAATATGAAAAAGTCACGTTCTCGCAAATTCCACAATGGTTGAATAATCATCGGCGCTTATGACAAGTTTTTTGTTATTTTTTGTTGACGACATTCATATTCAGTAAAAAAGAAAAATATTATATATTTTCGTCGTTCCCGATATAGCGATGACGAATTTTCATCGCATCGATAGAAAAAAAGTTCCTCTTTATTCCGTGTACTGATGGTAAAGTTCACTGACAGGGAACTTGACGAAAAAAACGAAAGTATCACGGTCTGTGGAGAAATAAACAAGATGAAAATAAAAATAGACCATTCATATCACTTTTTGAACTGGTACAATTTTTTTTTCTCGATAAAACTGTCACGGCCCGTGAACAATTTGGTTGGAGTAGGGGGTCGCTAAAACCCGATATCGTTGTCGGGAGCTCGGGCAAACTTGCGCGACTCCGTGTGTGTGG
>JAPYYX010000914.1:0-35377 GCA_030522605.1 Cremastinae sp. B BG-2022a
TGAAATATCTTCTGGATCGCGATTATTATTCAACTTAATAATATACAATCAAACTTACGTTATTTCGATACATCTTTCTCGACTCCAAAATTATTTAATCTTGTCAAAGAAAAAATTTTTGATTCGTTAAGAGAATTTTAATCGAATGAAAAACATGTTTGGGAATATTTTCGCAATGTTTTTATTATTTTTAGAATATGAAATATCTACTGGATCGCGTCACAAGTCTTTCTGAGCATCTGAGCCTGAAGTGGGCATGGCACAGTGTTTTTGTTGAAAACAGCTGATCGAACGGCGCTGGTGAAACATAACCTCAAAAAGCACACACGCGATTCACGCGAATCGTCTCCTGGTTCAAAACAGAAAGCTCGTAGTGGATTTATATTCTCGTAATTGTAAAAAGCATCAACGATGTCCGGACCACCGCCTCACGTTGAGAAGGATTTAGATCTGAGTAACGCCGGACGTGGAGTCTGGCTCGTGAAAGTTCCAAAATACATAGCCAATAAATGGGAAAAAGCTCCCGGTAACATAGAAGTCGGAAAATTAAAAATAACGAAGTCAGTACTTTATGCGCGATGATACAAAATTTAGAATATTAATATTTTAATTATATGGAATTTTTTTTTTTTTTCAGAAATCCCAAACAAAAGGCTGAAGTTTCGCTGAGACTTTCGGAGACGGTTTTAGCATTGAAGGAACCTGGCGAGCAGGAAATACCAAAACAACACAGACTGGACGTTACAACGGTCACTACGCAGTCACTCGGTGTTTTTTCTCATGTTGCTCGTAAGAAGTTTCTATATTTTAATTTTACGATATATCGTTAACGTCATTTTTTTTAAATTTTACCCTTAGAAATTCATTTTAAATTATTTGAATTTTTTTTTTATTAAATTTTATTTTTCTCTTTAAGCTCCTGGAAATTCCGATTCCATAATACCTGAAACTGAAAAGCTGTACATGGAAGGCAGAATAGTGCAAAAGCTCGAATGTCGTCCAGCTGGTATGTCCCTAAATGAATTTATTCTTTTGCCAAAGTTTTCATAATTTGAAGAATTTTTATCAAATATTTTTTTCAGCTGATTCTTGTTATATGATGCTGAAAAAAGAGAGCATAAAAAAAGCGTCAGTTCCTGTTCGACAAATTCAACAATTGGAACGAGTGGTACAAAATTTCAAGCCTGTGTCTGATCACAAACACAATGTGAGTTGAAATTTTTAACATTTTTACAATGAATATTTACTAAATTACTTTCAAAAATAGAAAAAATGATTTTAGATTTTAGATTCGTTGCAATGCAAAAAGAATTTAAAATTACGCAAATCTATGAATAATTTTTGATTAATTTTCAGATTGAATATGCGGAAAAGAAAAAAGCAGAGGGAAAGAAAATGCGAGACGACAAAGACGCTGTTATGGACATGTTGTTTGCTGCATTTGAAAAACATCAGTATTATAATATTCGAGATCTTGTCAAGATCACGAAGCAACCCATAGTAAGTCCTTAAATTTATTTTCCAGCTCCCTTAGCTTCAATTTATTCATTTATTTATTTCCTTTTTTCAGGTTTATCTCAAGGAAATTCTGAACGAAGTCTGTAATTACAATCTAAAGAATCCTCACAGAAATATGTGGGAGCTGAAGCCAGAGTATCGTCACTACAAAGAGGAAAAACCAGTTGAAGCAGCGATAAAGGACGATTCAGACTCCAACTGACAACGTAGAATTTTTCGACTGATCGAAAAATTGACACTCACATTTCGTGGTGAACGAGAATGAACATTATCATAAATAACGTCAAGCACGGCTGTGATGTATAATTTTTTTATTCACTTGATTTTTCAATCATTCTTTGGATACATGCAAAAAGATCAAACTCGACGAATTCGAAGATCTCTGTACATCAAAAATACGTATAGAAATGATTGTCGCCAGACATGATTGTAAAAAGATTCAATCAGAAACGTTCGCGAATGCTTGGAACATCGTGACGGAAAGAGATAAAATTTTCAAACTAATTTTTTCGTTCGCTGACAAAAACAACACGGATCCAGAGCTGAATGGCTTCGACGAGATCTCGACGTCTCCTGTTACGATTAACAAGATACTGGCAGTGCTTCTTGGAATCAAGTCATAAGACTCTTTTTCAGTTATCTGAAAAAATGTTGAAAAAAATCTTGAAGCTCACGATCAAGTCAATATTATTTATACGAACGTATTGATAATATCAAAAATTATTGACAAAAACTTTAACGTGTTAATTTAATTTTTTTCCAAGTTTTGTCATTTCTAAAATGATTACGATACAACTTTATTTTTGCATTTTCTTTTCTTGGTAAATATTTCGAAAAACGTGTGTAAAATTGACTCGATTCGAAATTACTTCATTATTTACAGTGTGTATAAATAAATTCATAAAATATCAAACTCGAATTTTTGCTTAAATCTTGATTTATCGTTTTGTTAAAAATAATTTAAATTCTATTTAACTTACAGTTATTTTAGCTACCGCGAAATCCGGTACAGGAGGTCTAAAAACTTCGGTGCAATGATCCTCAGCGACAGACTTGAAAAGCTTCGACATCGCGGGCTCGCAATTGTAAGTCAGCATTTCCGTCAAAGTATCGACATCCTTCAATTTCGGTGTTAATCCTGCACGTACGACGTTGTCCGAGCAAGCCATGCATTCAACACAATCTGAGAATCAAAAATAAATCTTCAAATTTTTTAAATATTTAATTTTTAAAGTAATCAAAAAATTAACCATTTTTCAGAATTATACCTCCGGATATATAAGCGTGCGGCTCGTTCGCCGCGATGTAAATAGCCTCGTTAGGCTCGAGAGTAACTACGTTAAAAATATAAATTGCAAAACAGCCGACGTCGGCGGGAAAATTTTTGTACAATTTTTCAAAAATATCGGCGTGTAAAAAATCTCGTGTGCTCTCATCTAAAAAAAAAATACGTAAAAAAAGTTTGAAATTAGCAAAGTAAAAAAAAAATTTTTACGAGAGATTTTTACCTAATTCGGATAATCTTTGAGCTAAAATATTGAGTTGATGAGCAATGACGTCATGATCTTGACGGAGAAGTCCTTCCAAGCAGGATTTCAAAAATGTTTTGCTATCATGATCAATTTCCGTCTGATTTTCCAACCGGTTCGATCCTATCGCCTCACGAAATTCGGGAATAATCTCGACGTAGCGTTTTATCTCGTTTATCGGTCGAAAACCGCAAAGAGCTTCGAAGCGGCTCAGAGTTATCGCCAGCTCGGGCTTATGATTCGGATCCTTATAAATTTCGGGTTTCTGAAGATGAAGCCTCTCAGCTCGTTTCTGTGAAAAAAAATATTCAATTTACAAAAATATTAAATATTTCAATTTTTTTACAAAATAAAAATTTGAATTTTTAAATTTTCATTTTTTCCCGCCAAATTACAGTAAAATTCAAAATTTTGCGAATTCAAGATGGCGCGTTGTGACGTGTACATTTTTCTCGTATTTTCAAAATTTCGTCATTTATAAAACGTATTAAATTAATTTGAATTTTATTTTAATGAATTTAAATGCGTTTTAAATGAATTTAATAAATTGAATATTTAAATGAATTAAAATCACCTTGTCAGGATGAGCCTGAATCGACAACGCTTTTCCTACCGATAAAACTTTAAAAAGAAACGGCAAGTCCTCGAAAACTTTGCCATCCGATCCTGTTCCTAAAGTGTGTTTATTTTTATCTATATGATCCTTGAGTCGCGTCCCGTCATCTTTGAGGCAAGACGGTCCGTTCGGATGTGTGCCCATCCATAATTCCGCGTACGATTGTTTTTCTTCCACGTCGAAGTCTTTATCAGCGTTTTTCACGAGTCTCGCGACGACGCTTTCTTTTCCTCGCTTTCCCCAATCGTAATTCTGCACGGCACACTTCAGTTCCATCGTTAAAAATAAAAAAAGGAACAATTTAAAATTTGGAGCAGAAAAACAAAATTGACAGCTGGCTCAAGAGCGAGAAAAACTTTCAGGTGGGTACGATAAAAGAAAAAAGCTCAATAGACGATAAGAAGATAAATAGTCCATGAGTCATACTTGTCATTGTGACCTTGGAACGAAACGGCTCGAAGTACAATTTATAACTTAATTAAATAAATTGAAATAAAAATGAACTCTCGTTGCTAAATTGTTCTCAGTATTCACGGAGACTCTGTCTCCGTGTCATTTTTTTTTCAATCAGCTGAAAGCAAAAAATTTTGCGAACTGAGATTCCCATTGTTATGTAGTACGGAAAAACGACGCTAGAGCGCGCTTCGATCCATTCTGAGCGACGCGCTGACACGCACCGTCTTTTCGCACTCGACTCTCAACGAGGTGAGAGCTTTTTTTCGATTCTCTGATTAAATTTTAAATTAATCAAATTAATACGTATATTAATCGTTCATTACGAATTTCTCGTTCGTTTTCAGATCAAGGAGCAAGCAAAACCGCTAAAATGGTCGCCCAAAAGAAACAGGTACGTTAAATTTAAATTCCGTACGACCACGTGCGAACATAACCTCACTTTTTTTAGTTATAATGATTTTTCACGTTCAATAATTATTCCGTTTATAGAAACAGAGAAAAAGTGTGAACATAACCTCACTTTTGTTTAATTAAAATTATTTTTCACGCTTTATATTTACTTATTCCGTTTATAGAAAAAAAGAAAAAGTGTGAACATAACCTCACTTTTTTTAGTTAAAACGATTTTTTACGTTCAATATTTATTCCGTTTATAGAAAAAAAGAAAAAGTTTTAACATAACCTCACTTTTTTTAGTTAAAACGAGTTTTTCACGTTTAATCTTTGTTCCGTTTATAGAAAAAGGCTATGGAGAGCATCAACTCCAGGCTTGCTCTCGTCATGAAATCTGGAAAGTCTGTGCTGGGTTACAAACAGACTCTCAAATCGCTCAGACAGGGAAAAGCGAAATTGGTCATCATCGCCAACAATACGCCTCCGCTTAGGTGAGACTGAGAAGTAGCACTCCTTCCTAATTGTACAATTTTTATCTAAAAAAAAATTAGCAAATAAAAATTCTGTTTATGTATTTGAGAATTTTAAACGAGAACAGAATTTTTTTTGCTTCATTGTACAACAAAGGAGTCCTACGGAGTAGTCTCTAGCTCGTGCTCGTGAGTGCACCGGGCGAGCCTCTCATTAATTTTGTAATTTTCATGTTATCTATATTTGCTTTTTTCTCGATTTTACAGGAAATCAGAGATCGAGTATTACGCTATGTTGGCCAAGACCGGAGTTCATCATTACACTGGTAACAATATCGAGCTCGGTACCGCCTGTGGTAAATATTTCCGCGTCTGTACCCTCTCGATTACGGATCCTGGAAACTCTGATATCATTAAATCTATGCCGACTGGTGACCAGGCATAAGTTTTTCATCTTTGAATAAATATGAAAAAAAAAATTGAGCTGAATTTTTTATTTCTCGAAACCTCGTCACGAAAATAGTTTGAATGTGTAAGCTTGAAGTAGGATTTATTCGGTGAATTATATTAATTTATGTTAATTATGTATCAATGAATATTTCCGGGATTTTGTTTTAAACCGAGTTTTTTTTACTTATGAATAATTTGATAAGAATAAAAATGATTTCTGGAATCCTCATTAAATTGGATGGAATATTTATACTCAAAGTACAATTTATTCATTTCCGTAAATATATATATTAATAAAAAGAAAGAAATTTTCTGTTTGTAAAAGAATAAAACATTTTGCACCAGCGTGATATTTTCACGATTGTTTTTTGCTCGATGCTGCAGGCGAGCCGAGAATTTTGCGCCTCTGTCCGAACATATGGAGGTACATTTGGGGGAAAACTGAAAAAAAAAAAACAAAATGATTTAATACGCTTTTACATTTGATTTGAATAATTGTGGACTTACGTGGTATGTAAGACAACATTATGATGATGAGGAAGTAACGATAACTGAACGTGAAATTCCAAGGATTTGGAAGAACGTAACTCCATGCGTCTGGGAAATCTCTTGCATACATTTGTGCCCAATAAAAGCACAATAATTCACCGGTTACACCAATGGGATAAAGTGCAATGAAAAGGGTATATCTGAAACAAAAAAATAATTTTCATACATCTCATGGTTGGAAATTAATAAAATTATTCTTCAAATAATTTTTAAGGATGACTGGAGATACAATCCCTGACAAAAGTGACTTTTTCATGATAGATTGATAAAATTTAGTCTTCGTTTTTTTGTTAGAAAGTTTTGTTAAAAAATTACAAGTAACTGCTACTGTTTTTTCGGTATTTATAACTTATTATAATTTCGAATACGTATAACATTCAATTTATTATAACTTTTAAACGTTTTAGTGAATTAAGTTGAAATTTGCACAGAAGCATTAGAATTCTATTATCAATGACTGGTCAAATTTTGAGATTTTCATCACTGTTTCGAATTATCTCCAGTACATCCTTAACTTGTGAAACATAAAAATTTAATTTTTCTTAATTTTCATGATCAAGAAATATCAATTTACCTCAGGAAAACGAGAATATGTGGAACAAAGCCGATCAAATTCATGAAGTAGTACGAATATCTTATAATCTCAGTAACGGACCAAGCCAGCAGAGCGATTGGAAGACCAGGAGACGCAGCTGCATATTCTGCAGGGGTTGCAAGTATAACTCCGCAGACCACCATCACTCGACTGAGTACTTGGAAAGTCGTGATAACAGGATTGGATCTAACCAAACCGATCGCAGCATGAACAATCTATGAAAACATAAAAAAATAATACCAAATCATCAATCAAATCAATAAACAATTAATAACAAAATTTTCCAATTAAATTTCAAATCACCTCGAGTACAGCTGCATTTTGGAACACAATAACGGAAAAGCCGACAACGTCCCACAAACTTTTTCCTGCGTATTCAGGTCCGAGCGCTCCTGTTTGGTGCAGAGCCAACAAATACAGAATATAACTCCATCTAAAAATAAAATCAGGTTAAAAATATAATTACAAAAATTATCACATAAAAAATTATCACACAAAAAATTATCATATAAAAAATTCATCGTCAAAGTTCGTAAAAATAAAATGTCATCGTTCGTTCCAAAGTTCACTGAAAAATACGAAAATTAAAATGGAAAGTCTTACCCAATAACTAACGAAAAATTATAAGCTTTCAAATATAATTTAGCGAGCGTTCCAGGCTCTCGAGATTGAGCGTTTCCCTTGGCCATCGTGAGATATCGAATATCCGTTCGACGCTCGAAATTCGACTGATGATTTTTACAATTTTCTCAATGACTTGCGATTGTCCTCTCACCTCCGCGGTCAATAGCGATTGTATTGAAATCGTTCAAGAGTTCTCGCGATGTTTTATGACATTTGCATACGAAACTGGAGAGCGAGGAGGGAGAACGACGACGCTCCGGGGTCGAGGTACGCGTTGAGCGTTACCTGTTTATCCCACGCGAGCGTCCAACATCAATAAACTGAGAAAAAAACAGTTATTCGGCACGCACGGAGATCCGAGAGTTTCTAAAACTCTCGTAACATCGTCGTTCCTTATCTTTGATTGTTTTTATCGATAATTTCATGATTTTTGAGCGAAATCTTTCGAATTCGATGCTTCGAACGTTTCGAGCGATAAAGATTTGGAGCGCCGAATTGATATCCATGATTTTATCGTAGGAGGGATAACAAAGTAGTGGGAAACTCGCACAGCTGTTCGCACGTGCCGATAAAAGCCGAACTGAATAAAATACTGTAAAAAATCCTGAAAATACTCATTAGATATTTAAAAATAATAGCAATTAACGATGTATCGAGCTTTTTCGAGTATTCTTGCGAAGGACGCAACGAATTTTCTGAATGTGGGAAAAATAAATTGTCGAGTGAATCCGTTATCGGCGAATCGTACAGATGGCGGTGCGCGTCTTTTATCTTTTGCGCGCGAACGTGACAATCTCGTACAATACAGCGAGGAAGTTGCTGATGCAAAACAGAGTGGATTACCGATTGTTGCGCTCGAATCGACGATAATAACGCACGGAATGCCGTATCCAGAAAATTTGGCCACGGCGACTCGCGTGGAAGAAATAATACGAGAAAAAGTAAATAAAAGACAAAATGAATAAAAAAACTCCCCATTTCCGTTAAATTTTATATTAGCAATTTTTGCAAGAAGTTGGAGGAATATTATCAAGGAATATTTAAGTTAAAATGCCGAGGAAAACTTTTTCCATTTTTTTTTAATCGTTTCTTTGTCTATTGGAAATTTTTTTGTTTACATTTTTTATTAGTACGTAAAATGAATTATAATTTTTTTTGAACAGGGCGTCGTGCCAGCAACGATAGCCATTCTCAACGGAAAAATTCAAGTAGGAATGAACCGTGATCATCTCGAGAAATTAGCAAAGTGCGCGGAGAATAATGGAGAAAGAGCGGTCAAGTGTTCGAGGCGAGATATATCGAGGATCATGAGCGAAAAAGCCAGCGGAGGTACCACGGTCAGCGGAACGATGACGATAGCTCGTATCGCTGAAATACCGATAATGGCGACCGGCGGTATCGGCGGCGTCCATCGGGGTGCAGAAACGAACTTCGACGTCAGCTCCGATCTGACGGAACTCGGTCGAAATCGAGTGGCCGTTGTTTGTGCAGGAGTCAAAGCGATTCTCGACATTCCAAAAACTCTCGAATACTTGGTTAATAATCGTAATTTTTATTTATTATTGGGATCTGACATGGGGGCGGATTTTAGCCTAATAGCGACGACATCGGTACAAATAATGATTATAATAATTGTAGTTTTCTATTAGGATTTGATGTAGGGGCGGAATTTAGTCTTATGGCGACGTTAAGGGTGCAATAATAATTTTAATAATTTTCGTTTTCTATTGGGATCTGACATGGGGGCGGATTTTAGCCTAATGACGACGACATCGGTACAAATAATGATTATAATAATTGTAGTTTTCTATTAGGATTTGATGTAGGGGCGGAATTTAGTCTTACGGCGACGTTAAGGGTGCAATAATGATTTTATAATAATTGTGGTTTTCTATTGAGATTGCACCTCGTCCATAGTTAGAAAATTTGCCACCAGATGTCACGTTGACTTTTGTCAGATCCCGATTGTTATCGGATATGGGGGCGGAGTTTAGTCTTATGGCGACGTTAAGGGTGCAATAATGATTATAATAATTGTGATTTTCTATTGAGATTGCACCTCGCCCGTAGTTAGAAAATTTGCCACCAGATGTGATGTTGACTTTTGTCAGATCTCAATTGAGATTTGACGTGGGGGCGGAGTTTGGTCTTATGGCGACGTTAAGGGTGCAATAATGATTATAATAATTGTGATTTTCTATTGAGAGTGCACCTCGCCCGCAGTTAGAAAATTCGCCACCAGATGTCATGTTGACTTTTGTCAGATCCCAATTGGGATCTGACGTGGGGGCGGAGTCAAGTCTTATGGCGACGTTAAGGGTGCAATAATGATTATAATATTGTAGTTTTCTATTGAGAGTGCACCTCGCTGGTAGTTAGAAAAATTGCCACTAGATGTCATGTTGACTTTTATCAGATCCCAATTGAAATTGCACCTCGCCAGTAGTTAGAAAATTTGCCACCAGATGTCATATGAACTTTTGTCAGATCCCAATATCAGGGAATAATTTTACGATAATAATTAAAGAATAATTTTTATTTTAGGAAACTCAAGGAGTTCCTGTGATCACGATCGGCGACGTGGACAATTTTCCAGCGTTCTATTGTCGAGAAACGTCCCCGGAAAATCCTGTAAAATCGCCAACGAGAGTCAGCGACGCTCATCAGGCAGCGAAATTTTTAAGAATCCAAGAAACGCTGGGTCTCGAAAGCGGAATACTGTTCGCAGTCCCGATACCGGAGTCGGACGCTCTTGATTCCGGAATGGTAGAATCGACGATCCGCGAAGCCTTACAGATGGCAGAAAAAGATGGAATCCGGGGAAAAGACGTAACGCCCTATCTTCTCAGACAGCTCAATCGATTGGCTTCCGGTGGTTTCTTGAAAGCCAGTAAGCCGATAATCAACCACGTGAAAGAGAAAAAATAATAGAAATTTTCTCTTCCTCGTTTATACAAATCTTAGTGGATTTCGAAAATTTTTTAATCAATAATCAAATCGTTAAATAATTATCAGAATATTTAATTATAATAGCATAAAATTCTATTAAACATTTAACTTCAAATTATTCACAATTAGAAATTTTTATTCCTATTCTTAAAATTCTTTTGTCTATCAGGCACATTCGAGCCATAATCTCGAATTCGATAAAAATCCACGAAAATTTGTTAACGCGAAAATACTGAATGATAAAAAAATCTCGTTGTAGACCAAGCACTCGTGGAGAACAATGCACGTGTCGCGGCGGAAATGGCTCTGTCGTTGAGGAGCTTGAGAAGAAACGACGTCGGATCGAAGGGTTCGAGAGGTCAACAGCATGCTGAAGGAGCACCGGTGAGGATCGAAACGTTTTCTCGTCTTTCATCTCTCGAAGCTTCGATTTCACTCTCCTTTTTTTTTGCCTTTCAGGTCGTGATAGGCGGTGCAACCGTCGACACGATGCTTCACGTTGATCTGGACTCTATAAAGGTACGCCGAGAATTCTGAAGAACAAAAATTCATCATTATACTAAATAACCAATTTCTCTCATTATATATTTTTTTTCCATTCTCATAATAGTATATGGTTGTTGTTGTTTTTTATCTATACTCATTAATGTGTACGCATGTACGTGGATAACAGCATTTTATGTACATAGAATTTTCATAGCGAGTCCTGAATCCGTTCGAGCAGGAAGAAAGAAGTAGAAAAAACAAACAAGAAGTTGGAAACGAAAGAGAAGACTCGCTCATCCTCAGAGGGACTCCGAACTTTTATCTCGTCTCTCGAACGTCCGTTTTTTATTTTGAAAAAATTCATTTCACAATTTCTTCCCTATTCGAATATTGAGCCGAAAATCGATGAAAGGTACTGAACGAAAAATTATCGATGATAGCGACGTTGTATCATTTCTTCAGTTTTTTTCTCTTTACTCGGTTGTCTCGTTATTCTAAGAACAGATTTTTCTTTTCCTTGATATCTCGACCCTAATTTTTAATTTTGTTCTCCTCTCTTTTTAGTTTCGTCGCAAACGGATTTTAGGTAATGAAAAATAGGAAACAGTCAAAGCCATCTCGTGTCTCTGTGCTCGTCAAAGCTCCAAAATTCTCATTCTCGTCCTCGCACGGATTTCTTCGAACAAGCAGCACTACGCGCTCTACGTCTTTTTTTTTACAATACAGTAAAACGTGATTAGTGGAAACACACGATTGCGCGTCTAAGAGCTACGAAGATTATACACAATTTAGATTATTTACACAACGGGGTGTTCCTCATTTTACTTCGATCGTCGTTTCTCTTTTCTTCTTCTACATTTATAACTGCCAAGCCACCATTTACTTTTAGCCTCGTTAAATATATATATATTTCTTTAAATATATATGTATATGTTTATATAAACATTAGCTTAGAGACTACAGCATAAAACTAGAAAAATTCATAGTCGATTTTAGCGCATTTCAGTTTGTTTTTTTGTCTCTCATTCTCACATTTTTCTTCTCTCTCTCTCTCTCTCGCTCACTCTGTCTCTTTCTCTCTCTTGTTTTTTTTTGTTTTAAGCAGGCACTATTCGAAGCTCCCTCTATCTCTTCCGTCCGTTTTTCTTCCTCTCGCCATTGCGTCGGTTTGTTTTTAATTATTTGTTTTTTATCATTTTGTTTTTTGGTTTATTCATTAAACTACACAGTAGTAACTTTTCGTGGTTATTGGACGATTGGAATTTTTTTCTCTCTCTTTGAGTTTTTTTCGTTTCTGTTTCTTGAATTCTTTTCCTTCTCTTTGGAGCTGAGCTGCGTTTCTTTTTCTCGCCTCCTTCATTAATTTCCGAGCGGAATCTCCACTTTTTTCCCAGACTCTCTACGTGTTTTGCGAGGTGTGAGCTTTAAGCGACGTGATACCAATTCTGGCCAACTACTCGATCCTCAAAAACAAGAATTTCTCTCTTTCTAACTTCTAGAACATTTTTTTCTTCAATTTACTCTTTAAAGCGGCTTGTTTTTTACTTATAACATTTTTTTTTCTCCCTTTAGTTCTAATTTTGCTTCTCGTTCACCTCGCATACACTCGACTTTTTGCGTTTCTTCACTCTCCATACGATACAAAGATGCAAAAGGTGTTCGAAACCAAAAGCGTTTTTTTTTTTACGTGCAAGCAAAAAATGTTCTATTCGATGGTCCATTTCTGTTATTTTTTTTCTCCTGAACGTTTGTGTTCCATTTTTAAGTATTTTAAATTATTTTATATATAGTATTTGTTTCTTTGCTTATTTCTCACATCGATTCGAGTTTTGTTCCATTATTTTTCGTCTCGTCGAATTTATCATTGAATTTTTCTCTTCTAAGCGCAACGCTAATGCAAAAAGGACAGGTACTTGATTAATCTATCTAACGTTACGTCGGCCAACGAACCTACACGTTATTTACAGTCTGAATATATGTCGTACGTTTAATTTTATTTATTTAATTATTCTTTTTTTTTTTTAAGTTTTCGTTATTTTTCTCCGCCTCCTCAAAAGTTTCCGACCAACCTCCCTGCTCGTAAATCATAGAAGAGATCTCGTCGAGGGTCATCGTTTACCCGTGGACATTTTTTTTCCCCTCACGAGTTTACCCTCGCGTTTGTTTTCTAATCCTAAAATAGGAAGCCATTGTTTTTCTTCGGATGGTAAGAAATACCCTTTGGTTCTTTATCTTTGTGTGAATCTCCTCGTCTTCCCAGGTCCTCAATTCTCTCTTTTCTTCTCCTTCTTTCCTTTTGTTTCCCTATGTACATTATTTTTCGTGTCTGCGGGTCCTACTGCATATGGGTCATTCCATGTAAATCACCAAATTTTGGAAATTGTAATTTTTGATTTAGTTGAATTTTTTTAGATGTTTTTGTACGTATCAACATATGCCTGACCCTGTATTTTCAGCTCTTAATTTTCAAAAGATACGGAGTTATAAAATTTTGAAAATCTCAAAACAATAAAAGTCGCTTTTTAAAAAATTCAAAATTTAAGTTGAAAGTTGAGACAAAAGGGATGAAAAAAAATATTAATTTTTATATTTCATTTCGAAAGAAATAGACACTGAACGTGATTACGATAATTTAATCATGAGATATGAATATTAGAAAATTACCATGTAATTTTTTTGTAATTTTCAAAACTTTATAAATCCGAGGCTTTTGAAAATTAAGGGCTCGAAATACAGAGTTAGGCATATTTTGATACGTACAAAAATATAAAAAATTCAACTAAATAAAAAATTACAATTTTTTAAATTCGGCGATTTGACACGGAGTGACCCATATACCAAGTATTTTTGTTTTCGTGTCTGTTTACTTGTGTTTGTTTTATGTTTTATGTTTGTGTCCCTTCTTCAAATACTGTCCAGTTACTATTCTCTCTGTCAGCTCTCTCTCTCTTACTCGTGACCTTTCTTCTTTCTTTTTCTCCTTCATGGAGTTTCGTGGCGGCGGAATTTCATTAACGTACGCCTCGCTGGCAGTCGTGGCACATGTCAAAGTCATCTCAACATTGCACCGTACGGGGACGACAGGTTAGACTTGACAGAGAAGAATTGAACGAAAAAGCTCATTCGGACTTGCTCCAGGCAAAGAGAAATTGCAGCTGGTACCGAGGTAAAAAGCTTCGTAGACTCTGAGGAAAATAAAGAATCGATCGCAAGAAAATTCTCGGACTACTCGTTTATACTTTTACCCTGGGAAGGTACACGACCCTCTTGCTCTCTTTTTTTTCTCTTTCTTCTTGTACCAAAACTATAAATATGAACTTACTGTAAAAATTCGACCTCGAGATAGAGCTCGCGGTTCCAAGATTTTATATTTCGTAATTCATTATTACTCGCTGTTATCTCTAAACGGAGGTAATTTAATCTAGAAAAAGATAGATAAAAACGATGCTTATAAAAATTCGTTAATTCTTTAGTGAACACACTATTATTATACATCGTCGAGGATCATGTACCCTTTTTTAGTTTTCCTTATGAATTTCGAGATCAGACAGAAGAACAAGAAGAAATGGAAAGAGGACACGGAGCTCGGGATTTACCGATTACGAGGCTTTTCCCTCCCGTTTAGTATTTTTCCTTTTTTTTCGTTATCGTCCAAGAGTCCAGGAACTTTTGCAAGTAATAATTCCGCAGACTAATTGCTCTTTGAAAATTATTCCAAACTAAGAGTGTAAATTTACGTTGACGTGATTTACACCGACGGATTTTAAATATTAAAAAGAAATTTTAATAATCAATGTTTGAATACATTGAATAAAAATAACAAAAATTGCAACGTGCTCGGATTTTATTTTATAGAAAAAAAAATTTAATTTTCTAGAAAAATGGATTCAATTTTTTTTCTGTGAATTATTTGAGGATTTTTTGAGGTGGATTTCATCTTCACGGACCACACGAACGTAAATTCATAATCAGGGAGAAATGTGGAAGAATTTTCAAAAAGATTTTCTCTGTTGAATTAATTCTTGCGCGTACCCGTTTTCTTTTCCTTGGCTCTTGGATTTTTAACAGAGATAGAGAAAGGGGATTTTCGAGATTACTTCGTGTAGAGCGTTAGTTCGGCGGGCCTGTTGGTTCTATAGAGGAAACGATTTGACGTACGTCGCCACCACTTCCATAGTCAGGTGCGTCGATTGCGAGCTCCGGGATTTAAATTTCCGGGACTTCCTCCGTTCGATATTAACAATCTACGATTAAATTCTCGCATCTCGTAATTGTTGTTCCCGTTGCTCTTGTCCGGCCTCGTGCTCGCTGTGCAGCCGCTGTGCGTGCTCACCGACGGCGGCGTCGTCTCCTCCAGGATCAGAGCGCAATGACTGTTCGTGTCGCTGTCCGCACCGCCGTCTTGCAAATTGCTTGACAACAGCGGATGTCGGACGCCGCTGTAATCGTCCGATTGTTGCAGGAGCGACGAGTTACCTGAAAAATTGATTCTTTATTAACATCTTTCATAATATTTGGGCTAAGATCATTTAAATATTGAAACTCATTTTAAAAAATTGAGACCAAAAATTTTAATATAAAATAAAAATTAATTATTGAACTTTAGATAAATTTATAAACAATTTTTTAAAACAAATTTTATTCTTTATATTTATTCAATAATATTCAGGCTAATATAATTCAATCGTAAAAATTTAATTCATTTTGTTTTATGAAACAAGAATAATTCTTTTTATAGATTCATTTTAGATAAGATTTTTCATGAAAGCAATGTTTAACATAATTTAGATAAATTTCGAAACCAACTTAAAAAAAATTTCATTCTTGATATTTATTTAATATTCAGGCTAATATAATTCAATGATAAAAATTTATTTTATTTTTTGAAACAAAAATAATGAATTATTTTTATAGTTTATTTAGATAGATTTTTAATGCAATGTTTAAAAAATTTCAAAGTTTAAAAAAAATATCAAAATCACGTTCGTGATCGCCAATCCAATTTTTTCGTCTGTATCCAAAATAGTACATTTCCTAAGGTCAAATCGTTGAACCCGGTACACGATATCTTCCTCGACATAAAGAATAGAACTTGAAAATTCAGGACAAACCTATCGGGACGTCTCGCATGAATAAATATCGAAAAGCATATTTGGAGGGATTCTATAAATATGATATTCACGGTGAATGGACAAAAGAGAGCTGTCAGACTGTAGTGGACAGAGATGGGAGATTCATGTAACTGGATATTTATTGTGCGTTTGTATTATAAATTCTATATCTAGAGCCGGCTTGATAAATTCTCTGTTGAAAGGGCAAACAAAGTTGGGCGGATTTTTTTTCCTCCATTGTGGAGAATGTAGTTCGCTGGATTGAGGAATATTCATGAAATTTCTGTATCTGATTATCAGATTGACAAAATATCGACTTTCTTGTCAACCGCATTCGCCGGAAAACAAATGGTGAACTTCTTCGCGATTTTGAGGTTAAGTAGTGATTTACGTCATCGGCTTAACGTGTCTGTTGGGTAGGAAAAGGCGAGCACGCACGGAACTCGTTTAAATGTCGAGATAGAGGGCTATGCGGTTTGTGAAAGCGATAGAGCGTTTTGCCACGCCTTGATTCGAATGAAGGCTGAAGCCGCCAAAGCTGATTAGGGGGTAAAATTATTGACGTGAAATCGTCGGTTTCAGACAATACGAGCAGGCCATACAATTTTCCGCGCCCAAAAGACTTATAATAATAGTTAAAAAATTAAAAGCCATCTCTAATTTATTGGATGATAGTCCGATTATGCGGAATCTTGTGTGTAAGTTCGCTTCGAGGATTTGTGAAGATCGATTAGGCGCGGCCGGTACTCGGATGGGTGACCGCTTAGCTCCCATTTGCTGGTGGGTATAATAAGCGAGGGATGGTTGCGTTCCTTTGTTTCTTGTTGTGGTTTGATAATTTCGAAAAATCCAGAAAAAACGTAATCGAATGAATTGGGATCTGATAAGACGCCTTGACATCTGGTGACAGAAAAATGAACTAGTGCCGAATTGCATTTCCCGATTTTTTGTACGTTTAAAATGTGCCCGGCTGTTTTTCGTCAAGTAAAGTTCCTTGAATTGGTCCTGTACTACCCCACAAACATACTGAACTAAATGTAATCCTCTTTTTATTGACAATTGCCATGTATACTGGATCTTCGGCGTCGCCATTTTGGCTCACGTTCCGCCACCATTTCAAGTTTCAATCGGCAAGGGCTTTCCGCAGTTTTCCGTATTGGGGATAAAAACTGATAATAAGGAATTGGGATCTGTAAAAGACGAGAAAGGTTACGGTAGGAAATAACTTTACGCAACATCGAAATGACTTACCGGAAGGCAAAACTGCAACCGGAAGCGTCGTACGGCGCGGTCCAGCGCCAGGGTTGTTATTGTTGCTGTTAAAGTTATTATTGTTGTTATTGATGTTCGTCGTAGTCGTCAACATGGAATCGACGGCTGGAGATACGCCCAGCTGGGAGAAGGATTGTACGTATGGCGGGGACGTGCATAGTATCGATGAGGATCCGCCGATTATAGCGGATGGGGGAGGCGGCGGTGGCTCCCTCAACAGACGTATCTTCTGTATCATCTCCCGTATTTCGTACCTGAGAATACCCAGGAAGCAGAGCTTAGCGAACGCGATGACGCATATACCAAGTACAAAGAGAAGGTCGGCAGTTTTTCGAAGCCAATCGACGAGGCTGTCTTCGCATCCTCGTGGATACGGCTGTTGACAAGTCTCGCTCGAGTTGACGCTCGCGGTTAGCGAATTCGGCGGGCAACAGGTTTGGGGTAGACTCTCGAGGTTCGTCGCTTCGAAGTCCTCATGACCGGCGATCCCACAACAGGAGAAGTCTCTTTGAAGACGATCCCAGTGCTCGCTGAAGCGATTCTCCTTGCCGTATTCGAGTTGAAGACGTAAACGGAGATTCGGCCGTAAATCGGCACGCATTCTACCGAACCTGAATACCCAGGCGACTCCTATAACGGCGTCGCCGAATAGAAGAGCCAACAGGAGCATCCAGTACGCGTTGAGGAGCTTCGCGCTGAGCCTCCTCGCAGCGATGCAGCCCAACAATTGGACAAGGCCCAATTGCGTCGCTAGGGCCAGGTAGGCGTAGAGTGCCGTTGGATCGAGAGCTCGCGGTACTCCCGGTACCAGGTAACGTCTCGGATCACCGGTGAATAAAAGAGTCCGCGAGACCGCCGCGGCGAAACCGACCGCGCTTCCGAGTAGTACTATGTTACAGGCGTATATCCATAGACGATAATATCGCATCGCGACACCCTGACTCTCGAGGCGCGTGAGACCGGCTACGGGCCCACACGTTGACGAGTTCGAAGCAGCCGTAGCCGCTGGGCAAGCGGCCACGGCTCCGCCGGCTCGCGAGTCCGCGGGGAACGTCGAGTTTTCGGACGCTAAACCCGCCGACTGTCCTCTGCCGTATGCCGAGCCGCTTCCGCATACGCCACCGGCACCGGCGGCACCACCAGCCACCCCGCCACTGCCCGCGGCGCTGGCTATACCAACCCCGCAGTCGCGAACACCGCCTAGGGTGCAGATACCCGTACTGGTCGCCTCCCCGCCAACTTTCCAACCTTCGATCTCGCTTTTCGTGAATTCGGCACTCGATTTGCTTCTCCCCCTCTTATACGGGCCGAGCTCACTTAGAATTATCACACTGTTATTCCCGCTACGGCAAGCGTTACGGCTGTTACGCCAATTGTTCTCGTTGTTGTTATTCTTATTGTTGTTGTTATTGTTATTCTTGTTTTTATTATTCTGTCGCAAAGTAAAGTTGTTGTTCTCGTTCTCGTTCTCGATATCCTTGTTCTCCCGATTACCGGTCGACGAGTCACCGCTGCCGCTGCTGTCGTTTATTATCAGGGAATCCGGTACGTTGAATCGCGTGTAAGCGCGGCTCGGACACTCGACGCTGCTCGGACAGGATTCCGTCGGTTGCGTGCAATTGTCGCTGTTTATACTCGGTACGTCCTGCTCCTCCCAGGATTCCTGGCTCTCCAGGAGAAAGAGAAAGGGCAACGGCGTCGGCGAGGGCGTCGACAGTGAAGTTACGGACGGTGATGTCGACTGTGGAAACGTCGCCGCAGCGACCGACGTCGGTGGCGATCCGCCTAAGCCGTCATTCGTATTCGGACTCTGATTCGAGTGGGGGCTTGTGAAACGTTGCAGCAGCATCACCGTCATGCTACCTAAGGTTTAAACAATTGCCCCAGACCCCCTTTGTGGCTCTTTCACATTGACGCGAGCGGATGAGGCCCGCCAATCGTCCTTATCCTTATTTTTCTTTTTATTGTTTTCTTTATTATCATTAATATTATTATTATTATTGTTATTATTGTTGTTGCTGTAGTTTTCACAGTTATTGTTGTTCTTCTTCTTCCTCCTCTTTCTTATTCTCTTTCTCTTTTCTCGTACCCTCGCGCCTCTCTCGCTCTTCCTTTGATCGTTCTCGCTACCGTCGAGAATTGAATGTCACGCGAGGCTCACGCCTCGGGGCCCTCGCCCCCTTTCATCCCCCAATTTAGAGCAGCACATCTCCCTTTTCTTCTCCACTTGGCCGACTTCTATCTCTCTCGTTACCTGCAACAGTCACGACACGCCAACTTCAACCATCCGAACCAGTCGAAAATCCTAATCTGTTATTTTATGATTTTTAGGTTTTGGGGTCTCTCAGTGGCACGAAACCCTCGCGACACACTTGTGATATCGCCTCTTTCGTTTAAAAAGTTCGGGGTGTATAATTACGTTAAAGACTTTTCTCAAACTCGTATTTTTTAAAAGGGGTCGTTGTGATGCAGTCAAAGAAGGCACAAAGGACTTTATATTGATCGTTTTGATGAACCATACCTAAAATTAGATTGCTTGAGGTTGATTAACACTGTTTATCTGTTTCTTGATTGATAGCGTTGTTTTATGCAAATTTCTGAATTTAGGACTTAATTGCTGGTTTGGTAAAAGAATGAAGAGTTTAATGTGGTGCTGAAGTGATTTCATCGGTAAAAATCTAACTTTACGTTTTTCTGAATGAAAAACAACGTGTAACTCTTATTTTTTCTAAAATATTCAGCATTTCGGAGAAAAATGTGAATCCATTTTGCATTTCTTTCTATATTTCTCTCTATACCGATACAACTACCTTAAGGTAAAAGTAGAAGGTAGATTTAAAAGTGATGATTTATTATTTTTTATTTATTGTATAGTTTCTTGTTGTTATACTCATTGAACTACCGCTTATGCATATTTGATTTGATAAATTATTTCCTTATCGCGTGACTAATTGCTGACTTCATTAAATTTTATAAAGGAAATTATAAAACATTTTGTTCCTTCATGAATCATCTACAAAACCAATTTGTCCTGAATTAATTAAAAATTACTACCTATCTATTAATAGACGCTCTGTCTTGATTGATGAAGTGGTTTTTATGGTGAATTGCTTAATTAAGAATTTTATTACCGGCTTGAAGCAGAATAAAAACTACCATAAAATTTCATCTTTAAATAAGCGAATTTTATATACTAATTATAGTTCCTTGTTATTGTTTTCATTCAAAGCTGCTGTTTATCGATATTATGATTGAAGAAGCTTTTTTTTTTCTTTGAACCAATTTCTGGTCTTCATTGCTGGCTCGAAAGAGAATAAAAGCATGCATAAAACTTTATGTTAAAATAACGTATTGTGCGGAAGTAAGCGCACACTGATTATATAGTTTCTCGTCATTAAAAAGTTTCTAAACAATTCGAATAAAAGCTTAAACTAGAAAGGAGATTTTAGGGTTTAACCTATCCAAATTGAGCGTTACTAACACTATTACCAACACTATTTGGCATTGAGCTATAAAGTGAAACTTCGGAGTGCTTTACTGAAGTGAAACATTTCCCATAGGAGTACATGCATTTTTTAAAAAGGTCGAGTGGATACCAACTGATCAATCGAGTGTCTTTAGGAACAAATGGAAGGAATTTTGTCTAGTCGATGCTTGAAATCGTTGTGGTAATATATGAAATTGACAATTGTCTAATAAATTGTAGGAAAAATTGCAGTAAATAAAATATTTGTGATATGAAGGTCACAATTGACATTCATTTTTGGTGAGGATTTTTATTAAAAAAATGTCTTCATTTTCGAATGAAAATTTTTTAATCAAAGCTCAATGATTGGTTGTTTTATGAATCGAGATGAATAATTGTAGAGCAAGCAGTATCGTTTTATTTTTAAGTGATAATTAATGGCCCATTGCCCATTAAGATAATTTTTAATCTGGGATAATTAATGATTTAGCGATTTAATTCACGATAATTTACTCTAAACATTACTTGATCATGGTAATCATAATTTCCGTATTAAATTATTTTTATATAATTCGAAGTCTAACCAAAACTCTTCATATCCAATTTTCATTCATTCCTTAATTCCGATCGATGAGATATAACGAGAATGCTATAAAGCCGTCGTCGTAAATTTACATATTTTTAAATTAAATTTTCCATGCGAGAGTTCGCTACTCACAACTTTTTCCAATTTTACGCTTTAATTAAAACTACAGCATATTTAATTCCACATTTTTGTTACTATAACAATCATAACAACATCGCGGCGTTAAATTGAATTTACGAGAAAAAAGCTCGCTAATCATATTTAAAATTTAATGAGACCCAAAAAAAATATTTCTTGATGAAATAAAAAAAAAGACTTTTCTATTTCCTCGTCTCGTTCGAACTTTCTTAAAGATTTCCAAGTAACGAAGAAGAAAAAAGAAGCGTTAAAAATTCACGAATGACAAAACGAAGTGCCGGAAACTGCGATTGGGGGGAATTTTTTTTTTCACGTTGCTCTACAGAATAATTAATGCTCAATCCGCAGAGGTAAACATTGAAATTAAGCAGCGTAAATATTTAAACGAAACGTAAAGGGAAACTAATGACTCAATACGAAATGGGCGTTCTAGTTTGTCACGCAGTTTGACGCATCGGTAAATATTTAGTTCATTCATTTATTTATTTATTTCTTTTCGGGGGCATGATTTTTTAGCTTTTGATCGGTACGGTCGTCTTGCGAAAATAAACCTGCAGTGTCATTTAGTCAAAGAATAAATTTTATCTAGTCTGCATTGTGTCAAAAAGTTTGACTCATTCATTAATTGATTTATTTTTGTAAATTTATTTTTTTTGTTGACTGCTTTAAATTCAAAAAATAAGAAGCAACTATTGGATTACTCAGAGGTGATGTTAAATAACAGTTTAGCGTAAGATTCAAGTCAATATACGTTCAATAATACGCAAGTGAGATCAGTTATCCTACGTGGGTCTGATCCCGTCTGACCATACTTGCCACTTCTACTTAACCGTTTTCATTTTCGTCCTAATTATTTTAAATCCTACTGTATATTCTGAGGGATTATGCCGTGGCATATTAAATCCATTCATTCACCCCGTTTAGCTCGTCACTAAACAATTTTTTTACTCATTCATTTATTTATTTATTTTTGGCCCCATGGTTTTTTATCTTTTGATCACTACAGTCGTGTAAAAATTAACCTGCAAATTTATATACACAAACAATAAATTTTATCTAGTCTGCAGTTAGTCGCATCGTTTAAATCATTGGTAAACATTTATTTAACTCATTTATCTATTTATTTTCGGTCCTACGATTTTTGAGCTCTTGATGAGCACAGTTTTGCAAGGGCCACATCGCACTATACATACACAAAGAACAAATTCTATCTCATCGATCGGTCTCCCTCTAGTTCGGTCGCTACGAGATACAACAAAACCGTATCTAGCCTTAAGCCACTACATCCTGCTAGTATCAAGCCACGGAGTGCATTAGTGTGTGTGAAAGTGATAAAGGAGATACACGAGCCACTGTGCACCGAGAGCATGCACTCCGGGTGCAAATAGCACACCAAGATAGAGGAGAGAAAAAAGCACCGAGGGATTAAAATTTTTTATCGGTACATCGATAATTCCTTGAGCCTCGGCTGTTTGTCGCGATTGTACCATTGGCTTTATACTCTATACGTTTTAATGCACATTTTAACAGCATTAATAAAGAATCGACTTTGCCGTTTCTGCTTTTATCGTCCGAAACTTTTCGTCGAGATCCCGTAATGAGGAGGGAAGAGCGAGAACTTGTAAAACTCCAGTAAAAAGTCGAACAGATTTCTTTACGGTTAATAATTCTTGAGAAGAAAAAATAAATAAAAAAATCACTGGAGAAAAATGCAGTTAACGTAGTCATTTTTTTGTTTTCTTAGGATTTTGTTGAAATTTTGCACAAACCTTCTTCGATATGACCTGCATACGTGAGCCAAATTTTAAAAAGTTTCGCTACGTAGATATCGAGATATTTATTGTCAAAAATCACAATTTTCAATTCTCTCCCATAAGAGCACGTGTTAAATATTGCAATTTTCAATCCTAAATATCTCGACTTCTAGTCGGTGGAACGTCTTCAAATTTTGCATGGCTCTTTCTAGTACTTCAAAGAAGTTTCCTTTAGTTTTTTGAAAAAATCGTAAGATTTTTTTTCATGATTTTCTTACGTACGTAGAAACACAACATCATGTTGGATGACCTTGATTTTCGAGTATGTTGTCCTTGAATCAATTTGCAACAACTTTTCTTAATAAACATAAGCTCAAATTTTTGGATTTGACTGTACCGACAGAACTACCGTAGGAATCACGACAGATTTTTTTTTTCCTCGTTCGAGGTAATTGCCACTTTACTTCAAAATCACTGGAACGTGATTCATAATCGTCTGTGCGTGTGCGTGGACGAGCCTTCGTGGATGCCTCCTGTGCTCTTTCAGATGCAAAAGTGGCCTCGAGTGCGATATGTTCGTTCGTTAATGACGTGCCCGTTAATTATGTGGCGTCGAGGATGGGTCACGTGACCTAAGAAAATGCGTTTTCGAGTGTTAAAGCTCTCCGGTGGTTCGCAAAAAGGAAGCGAGAGGCTGAAAAAGAGGGAAAAAGCTCCGAGTCCCCGAAGGGTTGCAACCCCCATCGATCGTTTTGAGGCTCTCCAGGCAACGAGACGTTCCATCCCTCTTTCGCATTCCCCCTCTCGCTCTCTCTCTCTCCCTTTCTCTCTCTTTGGCACGTACACACACCCGACTAGAACGGAAGTAAGAGGACGAGGAGGAGGAGGAACGTATATGAGGACAAAGGGGGGAAAGGAACGCGTTTATTCTCCTTTATGCCATTCTCCATTATCCTCCGTGCAGCTCTCTTTGACGTCGAAGGGAGCCGAACGCCCTCCCTCTCTCATTTCTACGACTCGACCCACATAATGCATCGTTAATTAAACCCGCAAAACGGACGGTTATGCGCCCCAAAGGAGGAGTAAATTAAGAAGGTCGGATATACCCTTATTTTTATGATAAAAACGGAGGAAATTATAAAATACGCGAAAATTAAATCAAATTCGGGAAAAAAGTTCTTTACCTCATGAAATTAGATCCTAAATGCTTATTATAGTAAAAAAATGGTAAAATCAAGACGCGAGTCAAGGATGGATGCCCTTATTCGTATCCACCATGATAAAAACTGAAGAAATCATAAAATATGGGAAATTGAATCTCAATTCGGCAAAAAAGTTCATTAGCTCCTGAAATTAGATCCTAAATACTTATAATGGTATAATTTTGGAATTTTTTATTGTTACTAAACCAAGTTTGGTAATAAGCAAAAGATTGCAACTTCAAATTAAAAAAAACTTTCTTTCAATTTTATGCATGGAAATTTATTCTAAAATTTCCCTTCGATAATGAGTTCTATAATTATTATACACGGAAGTTACAATTCCGTAGTAAAATAGCCAAAATGAGAATAAAAAAATCAACAATTCAGTTTTTTTATCATTAGTTCTTCTTTTCAACGTATACAAGTCAAACGTTTGCTGACTGACGTTTACACGCGCGTACGTCAAACCATGATACACATCCCCCTATCGACAAAACAAAATCAGCGACCAATCAGAATCATGGATTAGAGCCCGACTGAAAATTTTCTAAAGGTCAGTTGATCAGGTCGATATAAAATAATCTTTTCTGTCACGATAATCACAAGAAGGTAAAACTTTGAGAAACTTCAAATTTCTTCAGTTTCTATAGTCGGGTTGAATTTCTATTCTGTAACTCGTTATGCGCTCATAACAAGATTTTCATGGATATACCGAATGCTGCACAAATCTCGTATCGTTATAACGTTTTGTTATAACGAGTTACCGAATCAGCCTGCTGGTACCTAATTAGGATTTGATAAGAGATAATGTAAATCTTATTACGATCTCGTGCAAAACGTAAATTTCAAGTCGAAAAGGTTAAAATGACTTATTGATGATAGGACTCTGGGATTAACCATTTCGAAGTGTACACTTTCTAAAAATAAAATTTTACTTTGTATATAATTTGGATCATCATACTTTAGTCGTACTAATGCAAGGTACAAAGTTCAAGGGTTAATAACTTCCTATCTTTTTTTAGGATCTTACATATCATTATGGCGTAATCCATAAGAATGAATCAAAAACATGAAGAAACATTTCGTATATAGATTCAATTAGACAAATTTATGAATTTTCTACAAGATGTTAAAAATATCGTTACCCTCTGAACGGAATGGTTTTTCGTGCAGTAAATCGTTTCTCCATTTGGTATACAATTTTTACATACATTGAGAAAAAAACATGCCGAAGCTTTACCGATTTTTAAGGATTTTCAAAAAACATGCCATAACGCCCAAGAGAAGAAAATCACTGCGGTTGTTCGTTGCCCTCCGTTCGCGACCTCCGTGCCATCTCTTCACCATTTCTACATTTATTTCTTCCTCTTTTCACCCCACCGAGGTTCCGCCCGCCCTCTCCGCGTGCCTCTTGAACTTTCATTACTTTCGACTCGGCTCAGACTCATATTTAATGCACGTGTGTAACGCACGACCGTGCCTCCTCTCCTATTTTATTTTTCATGCGGTCTGTTCGTGATCTATATCTTGTGTACACGCAGCAACGTGCACGAGCCTCTAGCCGAGAGCTAAAGCAAAACGCGACTATCTTCTGTTTACGCACGATTTCGCTTCTCCTGTCAGCGTCACGTGACGCACAATGTTTTGTAAGCAAAGTTGGTTGTAACGGTAATTAAGGAACACAAATCACGTGGTTTTTCCTCCTTGCGAATTTTATTGATTTTACTACCCTCCCGGATTAGGTTATGTACAATACTAACTTTCGCTTCCCCCAAATTCCACGCACCCCGAGTTCCGAAATGGACTCAAACTGCGCACCAAATAGTATTCGCAGCAGTATTTGTAGTATTCACAACGGTAAACTTCGAAAGCACGAGTCGAATCCCGAGTTGGTATAACTACATCGTGAGTGCAATTCGAGTCTCGGGGACGTGAACACTAGTCTAATGAAGAGCTGAAGCGAAAATGCATATACCTTTCCTTTACGCAAGAGTATTTCTTCTTTTTCTAAGTTCATTAAATTTTTCAAAGATTCAGTCGTTAAGGTTCACATTCCTCTTGTTCCAAACATCTAGTTTGAATTAAATTAAAACATACTTTAAATTCAGATTTTTATCCATCAACATCGATGTTCCACAAAAAAGAGATCACGTGATTTTTCTTTCTCGCTTTTCTTTCAAATTTAATGAACAGTTGAAGCTAAACGCGTTTATCTTCTGTTTCCGCACGGTTCTGTTTCCACTCCATTAGCGGATCACGTAACGCGCAACACTTGGAAAAAAAAACTCGGTTATAACGGTCATTAAAGAAGAAAACGATCACGTGATTTTTTATCCCGCGTCTGGATCGGATTTTATGGCCATCTCGAGCTAAATAATGTACAACAGTGTCTTGTACCTTCCCCCAAATTACACGCAGCTTACACGAGCCTTTATGAAAAGCTTCAGCAAACCGAGAATATCTTTTGTTTACACACGATCTTATTTCTTCTATATATTAGCAAATGTCTCGTGACGCGTAATATTTATTTGTGTATACGCAAACTCGGTTGTAACGGTCATTAAATCGAATGAAGATCACGTGATTTCTCTCCCCCGTGAATCCAGTAGTGTTTTGGCTTTTCGGATTAACTGAAGAAATAGCCAACCATGAATAATTTCAACTCATCCTCCATTTTGCATATTCTATATACGTTATACGTAATAAAGAAGAAAAAGATCAGGGCGTACTTCCAAAAAGCTGTTATGTCCAAATTCACTGAAATTTTGCACAAAGTTTTCATCTGGTATGTGAAAACATTCTGCGAAAGGATTTTGACCGCACTTCGCGTGATCTGGATCTTTTTATACTTTAAGACTACGTTACGTAAAACCACAGCTTATCTTCGCGAAAATTACATGCAGTTTACACAAGCTTTAAATGAAAAGTTCCAGGAAAACTCGAGTATCTTCTATTTACGCACAATTTCGTTTCTTCTATATTAGCGTATCACATGAGGCGTAATATTTGTGAGCGGCAAACTCGGCAGTAACGTTCGTTAAAGCAGATAAACATCACGTGATTTTTCTTCCTCGTGCGTATTGTCTTCTCACACTACTGAAGAAATAAAAAAAGCTAAATCCGAGTAATCTCCCCTTATCCACGATTTTGCATTCAACATTAGCGAAGACCACGTTACACGTAATATTTATAAGGAAACTTTATTCTAACGGTAATTAAGGAAGAAAAAGATCACGTGATTATTCTTTCTCGCGGACTGGATCGAGTTTTATGGCCCTCTCAGACTAGGTTACGTACAACCGTGGCTTACTTTCCCCCAAATTACACGCCGGGCAAAATTAACGCTCCACAGATTTATGTACCTGTTTGCGTATTCTGGGGCGCTCGTACAGACCGGAATATAAAACACGAGGATACACATATGTATACCCGACTCCCAGATTATTCGTACAATTTATTTTTACGCATGTCAGTTTAAATATAAATAGATTTACGCCTGTCACTTCGAATATAAATAGAATATGAGAGACGCGTCCGTTGACGTCTAATTTGCAAAGAGAATACAAGAACGTAAGCTAAGTGAGGTTAGATTCGGTATTTTTGGCCCGGCGCCATCTTTGTATAGCGTTGAAACAAAAAAATAATAAAAAAACGTTGCATCTCGCGTGTCGCTTACGAGGAAAGGTTTTATAGGGAAGGGCAATGGATTTATCAACGAATCTCCCAGTACGTCGACTTTTCGTTTGTTTGTTAAACAGACGATATATATGCAAATGCCCGAAATCTCGTTTCGGGAAATCTCTCTCCTTTTTTTTCAGTCAAAAAGTTTCATGGATTTTAGTAAATTACTTTACCCGGATAAATCCGTCTAGATTCGAGGTTTTTTTTTCATATCACTCCGCAGCGATTGCCCCGGGAGATTGAACGTCGTCAAACGATTTTTTTCAAGCTCACGCGATACCGCGTTTCTCCGTTGGAAGGTTATATACAAGCGAGATATGTGCTCAAATCACAAACAAGTCTTTGCTACGTGCACTCGTACTCGATAAAAATCGCCGCTGCTTCGTGTGCGCTCGCCACAGTGTACAAAGAAGACAAAGGGAGAGGAGAAGAAGAGGGTTAGAACGATGTATCACTGACCTTGGTTCGTCGCCTCGGTGATGTCTTCCAGCTCTCTCGAGTCGATCGAACACGCAGCGAATAAAAAGAAAGAAAGAAACAAAGAAAGAAAGGGATTCCGAGAAACGGCGAGGAAGAGCGAGAATTCGGGTGAAAGAAAAATTCTGCGAATGCAAGGAAAAAAAATTCTTCGAAATCGTCAACCGGGCTTACATCTGTTTATCATTTTTTCTTCGAACCAACGTTATTGGTCGCCGGTGGAAGACCGATTGGATCAAACGAGAGAGTAATAAAAATGACAATGAGAGGACAAATGAAGTTTCACAACGGTCTTCGAGCCACTGGGACAAAGTTTTCGCTCCCTCGACCTTTTATTCGTCGAGTGAGAGCATCGTTGATTCTTTTTATCTTCCAAAACCAACTTTTTACTGACACTTCACGAGATTTTGCAATTTTCACGCTCAATCATCCGGCTCTTCGACAAACGCGTACGATCCCTCATCGTTTGAGAGTCTTGACGCCCGTGACGCGCATCCTTTCCGTCACTTTTTTTGAGTTATCTAAATTTACACCTCGGACACTCGCGAACACGAAACACCCTTCGAGTCTTCCGTGTATCACGAAACGAAACGGAAAATGTATTCTCATGTAAATCGCGGAGGGAAAATAAACGGGAACGAAAATAATCGTTGATATATTTGTTTTTTTCTTGTTTTCTAAGTAAAATAAATCTAGATTGGTGGATAAAAATGTGTATCAGTCGGGTGAAAGTATCGTTACGATGATAGAAATTCCCCCCATCGTCGAAACAAACGAAGAAAAAGAGGCACGAACTTTTCGTCGAGATTGGAGGGTCCTTTTGTTTTTCTTGTCTTCCCTGCTACGCGCGAAGGAAAACACTCTTTTTCCTTTATAGAAAAGCTGGCTATCCCTTGGCTATTTGTCAAGACGGGTCTGGCTGACCAACACTGGAGTACTGAGAATCGTACTAGACGACCGGGCAGACTCTCAGCCCTCTACACCATCGAGAGTAAAATAGAGAGATAGAGAAACGCACACAGCCGGAGACGTAGGTTGGATTTATGTGTGTTGGTTTTGTACGTTCGATCGCGTATTCTTGTCTCGATATATTACCTCCGAGGCTCGTACGGAAAATCACGAAAATAAAAAAACTGCTTAGGTCAACGGTTATTCGCGAGAGCGGACGAATTACGAGGTCCCATCATTCTTTCGAGATTCCCTTTGTCATCACTTTTTTTTTCTCCCAATTAGCGTGAAACTTTTCGTCTCCGCAGGGTGTTCACTTTTTCGGGGAGATATAATGTTGCTCGCATTTGTCGCTGGGAGGCGCAGGATTTCGTGGAAAAGTCGCGCAGCGGAGCTATTCGCCGGATATCTCGCGAAGATTTTTCCACGGCCCTCTCTCGTGCATTCTCAGGAACAAAGAGACCCTCGGAGAGTTATTGACAGCAACGAACAACGTTTACGATCTCTTGACAATCCACGAGTTTCCTTCTTGTCTCGGGGTCTCGGGAGCGCGATTATTATCATCTCGACGGAGAGTCGTCCGCTCCGGAGGCATCACCGCGACCGGCGACAAGCCCGACTAAAAGCTGTATGAACTCTGTACTTTACACGAGAAAGCTCGGTATACGTGTATTTTCTTAACCACGGGTATATATACGCCCTCGAGCTTGTGTGTAAAGAACATTCCTGTTCGGGACTTGCGCACGAGAGGACGCTCGCAAGGCGCCTCAAATCAGGAACTCCCCTCGGTTTTTTTTCCCTCTTGTTTCGTTTTATTCTCATCTTCGTCCTATCTGTCCATCTCGACCATCAATTATCGGATCTTATCGAATCTGCCCTAGCAACTGAGAACTTTCGAGCGTCACGTTGAAAATATTCCTCTCCTTGTCATTAATAAACGTTACGCTGATATATTTTTTGTAAAAAGTATCGCGATTGTGAATTATTCAATAAAGAATGTTTTTTTTATGAGCTAGATCTGAGATTAGCCGTTATGGGATTGAAATGGTCGCATTTATGAAATTGACAGCTAGATGGGAGGACTCATCGTGCCAAGAGCCGACAGAGTCACGGCGGGGTTGGGAGGAACGTTGCTGCCGCTATGATCGCTCTTGGCCTCGGGAATACGAGACTCGTCACCGCGGTTGGCAACGATTCCGCTGGCCAATCCATTCTTCGAGACTTCGACGACGCTGGAGAGACGATCGAAATTCTCCCGAATGCCGTTACACCTAGGTAACGCGGTTTAGTTTTTCTTCTCTTTTTTTCTTTCACTCCCCACAGCGAGGACGACGGCTTAGCAATCGATTTTCGTCGACTCGCCATTCGCAACTGGTTGTTTTGAATTTTTTTCACCACTGCGATCGGACGCCGGTAGAGGCGCTGCGAAAAATTGTTATTTGCGAAATCGAATTTTTTCTCGCAGCGCTGCGTCCGAGCGCCAGTAGAGGCGCTTTTGAATTTTTTTATAAAATCGAATCCAGCCGGAAGTACGACTTGAGTCGAAGAAAGTATTTTTTTAAATTTTATTTAATTTATCTGATTTACAAAAATTTTTCCGTCGAAACTAAATATTTCTTTCGCATCTTTTTATTGTAAAATTAAATCTCGCCGGAAGTACAACTTGAATCAAAGAGAACTTGAAATTCTCATTTAATAATTGTCGTAAATTCTTAATACAGCTCATAATTCGCACTACACGATCGTAAATTTGTTGCGAAGTAAAACTGCAACGATGTACAATAAAAATACAAACGAGCCCGCAAGGCTTTCGTAAAAAATGAAAATGATAAATGAGATTATAAAGAATTCAGTTTTTCCGGAAGTTACGCCTCGTACCTCCGTAACTTTTTATCTTAACTATAAAACATAAAATTAAAATGTGTCCACGAGGAATAAAAAAATCAATGCTTCTCAGTTAAAGATCTGAACTTTGAGCCAACGTTGACTCTCCCCGCGATAATTTCCGAAACTATCAATTGACTTGTGAAATATTTATGACAAAAAAAATGTATTTTTCTTTTTTCACTAAGCTACACGGCGATTCTCGATAAAAAAGGCGAGTGCCGGTTCGGAGTCGGCGAAATGGATACATTCGAGGCGATCGATACTAATTTGCTAATGAAGCATCGGACGGTGGTGGAAAACGCGGGTCTCCTCGTGCTCGACGGAAATTTGCCCCTCGAAACGATTCGTGCGAGTCTCGATATCGCGACGAGAAACCAGATTCCGGGTAAGTTCGATAAAAATAAAACTCGATCTCGTATCTACATCGATTATCGATTATGTCGATAAAATTTGTAATATAATAACTCGTAAAAAATTTCGATTCCTCTACATTATTTGGACGGAGTTTTCGGAGATTTTATCTCCAAACAGCTAAAAACATTTGCTGAGAGTATAAAAAAATTAGAGAATCTCGTTTTGAGTGAATTCACAGTTAATTTCTTGTAAAATGGACGGAGTTTGCGCATTGATACGGTGGCTCACGAGAAAAATAAGTGAGATTCGAATGTTCGAGATTAAATGTATCCCACGCGATGAGTGCCGTGGTGGCTCTGAGGATTCGGTTGCATCTGAACCACGAGATTTCGTGACTCCTTGCGCAGTCTGTAGCCCGATCGCGCGTCGAGATAGAGAAAGAACGCCGCGAACGAGTGGAACATGAACGAGATTACGGCTAGACCGTAAGACCAGGACAAGTAGTTAAAGTTTGGGTACATCAGCCAATCCCTTCGCCAGCATTGTCCACCGAAAATGGCAACAGCCAGGAATAAAAAGCCACCTGAAAATTGTAGAAAAATAATTTAAAAAATGTTCTAAAAGCAATTAAATCGAAATTTAATTTTTATGTACGTTGGTAAAATTCTCAATATATGGGTCATTCCATGTCAAATCACCAAATTTAAAAAATTGCAATTTTTGATTTAGTTGAATTTTTAATGTTTTTCTCTTTGTATCAAAATATACATAAATATGAATTTGCTTTTAAAAATCCTTGAGGTATAATTAAATTTATATCTGAAACAATTCTAGCGATTAATAATTATAATTATCAATACTTAAAGTCTGTAAACAAATGAATAAAATTACCAGCAGCTGCATTGCATACGAATGCGATTCCAGACAGCAGCCATTCGTAGCGAAGAACAAATCTCAGTGGCCATCTGATGACGACCATGGCCAGAATAAATTGTCCAAAGTAAGAGAGCAGAACAGCCAGAGTGCAAAAAGCTTGGACGAACATGAGCCAGGGTGGCAAAAGCCAATCCCTGATTACGTGGTACTCCTTTGAAAAAACGTGATGGCAGCCAGTGAATTTTCTGTCAAACTGGTAATAAGGATATCTAAATCCGTCGAAGCAATATTCCCAGAGACCCATGTGTTTGAATTCATTGAACGTTTCCTGATAGGATTGTATCCAGTAAGGGCTGAAAAAAAAATTTATTTCATTTTTATGAGCAAAGAAAAATTCGCGAAACGTTATTTTGACTTTTTAATTAATTTTTAGCTGCACTTTTTAGATAAACGTTCTTATTTTTACCTCGTGAATGACATTATCAGCAGAAATCCTGCAGCAAAACTCATCAACCCTCCGAACACCACAGCATCTATTTTTTAACAAATTTATCATCACATACGAGAAATCTTCTCACAGTAAAAATAACGATAAATAAATAAATTGGTATTTATAGGTTATGTTGACGATTTTAACGTAAATCAGCTCTCACTTACTCGAAGCTCGATGATATTCTTGTTTTTCTGCTCCCATTTCGCTATTTTTTTATTACAGCTTGTTATTGAAACAAATGATTCTTCGTTTTATGATTTTATATTTCATAAAAAACGAAATTCCTCTCGTACACAAGCACAAAACGCGATGACACTTGTGCCACACCTTTTAACACAACGTAGATGGCGTCACCGTTTGGACTCATTCATTTCGGATATTACACACGAAACAACGCCGCATGCGTTTCGAAATCATAACAAATAACTCGTACTGCAATTCTTGACTCACGATTTTAAAAATTCCATAAAAAAATTCTGTTTTCTGGTATTTTTAAAAAATGGATAAAATTTTTTATATTTTTTTATCATAAGGCCAGAATTTTTATTTTAATATTGATAATAGAATAAAATTCGTAACTTATTCTAGAGGGAATTTAAAAAACCAACGCCCATAATTACAACAGAATACACAAAAAGATTTTTTATTGTATAATTAAAATAGTAATATAAAATATCATTTTTTTACATCGATACTGAAAATGGTGTTTACAATTTTCTTCAAGATTCGTTCCTCCACTTTGTATACTTAAATTTTCTACAAATGAGTATACACACTTATTGCTTAAAAAGATTCGAACACTGCGGTTTGAAGAAAAAAATAATACATAATCTATTTGGTCAATAAAAAAGAGAGTAAAACGCGTTATAAAAAATTTACATAATTAATAATAATAAAATAGAATGGACGAAAATCCACTCCACTGTCAGTTTGATACAATTTATCGACTACTTTTGTACTCGTGGACGGATCGGAGTGACTGAATCGTATCAGTGCAATATTATATTACTAAAATCTTCCCTTACGATAATTGAAAAATAATTTCAAAATTGCATTACGAATTTTTTTCTGCCTATGCATTTCGAGTTGGATGATATTTAATATCATCTCTGGACGGATATTTGTTGTTCCTTAATAGTATTTATTTATAATTAATGTTTATGCTCTAGCAGAAAGCTGGAACCTCGTTTGAGATTCCTTGAGATAATCTCGTTTCTTTTTCTGTATATTCGCCTCCACGAGGAATAAGAGACTCGCTATCAGGTCAAGAATGCTCCCAACGACGCCAAGACCAAACGAATATCCCAAGAAATTGTTGGCGTGTCCCGGCATCCATCCATCCGTGTTTCCCAAGCATGCGAACACGATAACTGCTATCACACCGCAGGCTCCGGCAACCAGGAGGATGCATCCGATGACTGAAATTAATTGAACGTAACGCTGTTGCTCCGGCAGGCAACAGAGTATAAACAGCAATACCAATCCAAACGTTAGTAGGGACAGAAGGAAGCACAGCGTGAAGAAAAATTGCGTTGCTACCATAAAACCTGTGAAACAAAAAAAAAAATTTTATAACAATACGCAAAACAAAAACATTTAAAATTCGATTTTTACAAAATTTATGCAAATTTTACTAAAAATATTTACATAAAGATACATAAAATTTAATAATAAAAGATAAAAATAAAACGTAAACATGTAAATTGCATGGGAAGTTTAAAGAATGACATTTAATGACGTTAACTAAGGAAGAGAGCAATTAATAAATTGATTGACTCACCAGGCAAGAGATAACCGCGAATATCCGAGTAGCCTTTGGTGAAGGGGTCGTAGACCCATCTGCAACCGACGAAGAATCGTCTCGGTGCATCGGCCTCCTGGGGATTCGGTAACGATCTGAAGCAGTGATTCCACAATCCGAGTCTGTCCAATTGTGCTCCGGTTATTCTGTAATCACTGACTAACCACGCGGGAGTGCCGAAGGCGACGCAGACACAGACGAAGGCTACGAGAAAAATCCCGATCCCGACGTTTCCCGATAAACTTCTTTTCTTTCCCGACATTTTTTCTAATTATTTTTCAACTAAATTCGAGCTCAACGATTTCCGAGCTCGCGGAAAAATAATCGAACGAAATTTCAGGTGCGCGATGTTTATGCTCGCGGTTTTGTTTCTTTTTTATTTTTTTTATTTTTATTCAGGTCGGTAGATCGAATTCATGAAATTCGTACACGAGATCGAAATCTCGTGTCGATTCAAAACTGCGGAAAAGTTTAACGTCCGAACGTTGCGAAGTCACAGCGATCAATGGGCAAATCTTTCTCGTTCTCGAGTGAAAAAAGATCCCACGTTAACAACCACACCCAAGAGTTTCTGCTCCTCCGAGCGTCTCTCTCTGCATTAAGGGAGTTGACACCTTATACCAAAAAAGAGGGATTTTAATGAAATTTTGCAAACAGTTTAATTTTTATGAAAAAAAAATACTTGCAAAATTTCAG